>OZ004662.1:4963421-5241138 GCA_963924505.1 Agonopterix alstromeriana
TCCGTAGTCAACAAGGAACCCTTATAGTTTCGCCATGTCCGTCCGTCTGTCCGTCCGTCCACGGCTTAGCTCAGAGACGCTTAGTACTAGAGAGGTGTAATTTAACATGGGTATACATATTAATCACGCCGACAAAGTGGTAAATAAAATCTTGAAAAAAAATGTTTTTAGGGTATCTCTCCTACACAAAAAGTACACCACTCGCCTGCGGCTCATGTTGCAAGTTGGTCATTACAGCCGAGGCGGGACCTCGGCTGTAATGACCAACTTTGCTCACTTGTATCATAACTATCATAATGTCCTATTGTGACGTGCCTTGGGAGAGGCCTATTATCAGCAGTGAACGATGACAGATTATGGCGATGGTGATAATAAAAAAAAAACTCTTACCTTCAATGGTTAATATTCTTAAGATCCTACTTGTCCTTCACAATATTTGTATTCTAAGAAATGAATTTTATTGATTGTTTAAAATTTTAGATCGCATGATCAGCAAAATATGAACTTAGGTTTCATTAAAAAAACTGGTTTACTTTAAGGGCTTTATCACTCATTCGATTTAATTTTACCATCCTCTTTAAAATAAGAAACTGAAATCATGGTCTTTTACTTTTACCGTTGTAGTTATGCCATAGATAATACAGGGTGTTACATAATTAACCAAAAAAAAAAATCCTTCATCGAAGCCATTTACTAAAAAATCCCAACTCTAGTGATCAGCTGATAAGGTCATTCAATCTGAAGTTGACCTCTGAAACATAGACTTTTTTTTTTCAGAAGGGTAATGTTTGTACGTCATTTGTACCTAAATTTCAGTAAGAGCGGAAGATACTTTTTTGCCGAAAAAAGAAATTGTAAGAAGCTTAAATTATCTAACATGAAGACAAATATGAATATTTTTTTAAATTATTCTTTATTGTTTATTTTTGTAACAATAATTTAACATTTTTGAAAATCTGTTATTTATTGTTTTATGGGCTTAATATTCAAGTTAGTTTAGTATTAAAGATAACTTCGAGAATAATTATCTTTTAAGTTAAGCACTTACAAGATAGTGGTTAGTAGTGGAGACAACGCAGTGACTTTACGACATATCTGCTGCCGTTTAGTCTTTGAACTACCAGGCAGCCAGAATTTTGGCGCCATTTGCTAAAAATAATTATGCGGGTTCCGCACGTGTAATTTTTTAAATTAAAAATTTTGCGTACGTTGTCGTGCGTCTTCATAGAATACAGTGGCCGGCAAACAATGGATGAGCAAAATTAAAATAAACATCCATTTTACAGCTGAGATCTCCATGATCTTCGAATCGGCTGACCTGATCTTCATGAAAATCATCACTGTTAAACTAGCTTTCTAATAAAACCGATAAAAAACGCCGTCGCCGCGATAGCGCCCAAATGTTCTGTACCATATGGCCGGTTAGTTACACCCTGGCGATAAGAACGGGTTCGATTCTTACGCTACACAATTTCAAGAGAAAAAGATAAAAAGTTTATCTGGTTTGTAGATAAAGTCTTCTTCTTATCGTGTGGGCAGCAAGTCCTGATGTCAGAGTTTTTCAGACCGCCTTACGGCCTCTGACGTGGATTTTATGACTACCACCAGAGAAAATGGCCCGTACCAACGGCTTAATGTGCCATCCGAAGCACGGATTCGTCTTTATTTTCAGACAATCAAGTGATTCAACCTGCAATGCCCTAACCAACTGGGGAAAAACGCACAAAGTAACATATCACTAGGTGTCCCCCGTGGAAATCGGACCCACGACCTCCGTGTCAAGAGCCCAATGCTCTTAACCATTAGACCACGGAGGCAGTTGTAGATAAAGTGAAACTACGTTAGTAGTGTGTAAACTACTAGTACTAGGAGACTAGAGGAGAGGAGAGATACAGGGATTTCAAGCTTCATATTTGTTTGTGACGGGACCCTAATTGTAAGACAAAGATAGGTGATAATTTCTCTATGTGACATTGATGCACAACATTTTTTGAAAATGTTGTTTTTAATTCTCGTTCCAAAAAACCGGCACATTATGACAGCAAGATTACCACTAAGTATCTATTAATTATTCGTAAAAGTCTTGCAAGTACCTACGTAAAAAGACAATAATCAGTTATTATTTTTTAACCATTATTAACCATATCAGTGCGAGCTAGCTGCCGGCGCGGCGTCGGCTGCTGTTTTGGATGCCAGCACTAGCAGAATCCTACAAGCCCCCCGTCAGCGGCCGCCATTTTTGGTGCCGGCGGTGGCAGCCGTTGTTTAAAATCTTGGCTGCCGGCAGTATTACCTATCACTTGTTCCCAATGGCGTTATTTTTGGTTGCCAGCGCTCCAACAGCGGAGGCACTCCCTATTTTTTAATATTTCATTCAACAAATACCTACCTACCTATTATCAATAATGTTAATGGGTAACATAAAAAAGGACTGCAGGAAAATAAAACTAATGCACTTAATTTGAAATCTATGATGTAGGTATTTACCGACTGATTTGCCGAATATGTGAATAATGTGCAAATTATGTAATGAAAAACAAAAATAAGACTGCGCCTGCGACGACACAAGGTGAAATGGTTGACAGCCCCGGGACTAGGATGGTAGTTTCTTTCGCGCGCAAACCGCGGGCGACTTCCTACACTCTTATTGGCTGATTGATGACCAATATGGCTACCGCTACCGATAGACCTACCTTTTAATATCGCCGCGCCGCCTTGTCGGCTTTTCTTAGAAATTTGCACTCAGTGTTGCTGGATTGGGGTTGTTTCCACAATTTTGGGGAATAATTCCGTTCTATGAATAGAATCATTGGGAAAAATTTAATCACAATGGGTAAATTTAGGGACATTATTTGGACAAATACAATGCAATACAACTATTCTTTACGTAATACCAGTTACCAAATTAGTGTCGTACTGATCCGGGGAGTGTCATAGGGTATATCACGTCACGATAAATCTTTAGGTTGCTGTCATTTTGTGTAATATTTAATTTGGGTTCGTATCTTTTCTTTTACCTATTTGTTTGTGTATTTCCGTTAAATAAACCTTAGGGAACAAAACGTATCATCCTGGAGGAAAATAAAATGAGGAAATGTAAGAAATAGTTTTGGCAACCCTGGTTGCACTTGCATATCAATCAGTCGATCATTAATTTTTCGCTTGATTTGATTGATGCTTTATTGAATAGGGGAGAGCAGGTAGGATTCGTACACTTTTTACTATAAGCCTTATAAAAGAAAATCTGGGTAACATTTATATCATTAGCATTCTTTTAAACTAAGAGTCTACTTATCAAACTGAAAAACGTTTACTATAGGAGCAAACCGATCGGAGCAAAAAATCTGCTGTTGCATAAATTTGAGTCGTGTAGGTAGATTTTTTTGCTCCGATCGGATTGCTCCCATAGTAAAAGTTGTTCAGTTTGATGGGTAGACTCATAGTTTCATAGGATGCTAATGATATCAATTTCACTCTGTCCTGTATATTCAAAGACCTTTATAAAATTGTGTATCAACGTGAAAGACCCACGATTCTAAATTGTTATCTGGAATCTGGGAAATGTCAATAGCGCTATTGACATTTCCCAGTATTTTGTATTGTAAACATATTTTGTATTGTATGAATATTTCACTTTCTTCGGTTAGTGTCACAAATAAAATTTTAAATCCTTACTCGAACTGCTACACTACCGGCTTTCCACATTAAATTTATAGTATTTTAAAATATACGAATAAATAACGGATAAGTGCGAATCGGACTACTCGCACTCGGAGGGTTCCGTACCACCACACAATATTATTACTTATATTAAAATAAACTTTGTTTTTTCCGAGACCCTTAGCGCGAGACCGACTCACACTTGGTCAGTTTTTATTATTTGTTTTATACTGTAGAGATAGTATACCAAGTTTGACGCATGTATGTATTACCGTTTTTACGATAGTATAAGATTTTCGTACTATGGGAACCTCGCTTTTTTTTTCTTGTCATCAAATCAAATAATGATACATATTCTGATATTATTCTGTAAAAATTTCAACCGGCAACCTATTACGATTCACAAGATACATCACAATTTTTTTTATTAGCCTTCTTCATCCCACTGCTAGGCAAAGGCCTCTCCCTTGCTCTTCAACTCTTTCCTGTTTTGGGAAACCTCTGGCCACTGGTCTTCAAATTTATCCAGGTCATCACGCAACCTCTTCCTGGGTCGACCTGGACGCCGCCGGCCGCCATTTTCGGGGATCCATGGCAAGATGGTGCTTGCCCATCTCTCAGGATGCATCCGACAGACATGACCGGCCCACTCCCATTTAAGTTTGGCGCTTTTTTCTTTTCAATCGATCTCGATCTTCGAATCGATGACAATAACCAAGTAAAATTTAAATTAAAATCTACCTTTCAAAAAGGATAGCTCGGCACAAAGTGATGCGCTCAGATTTGAATCGATAACTGGACTGCAAACGAATTTACAATGGAGCCTGCGCTCGTATCTAGTACCGCCACAATTTTCCGTTTTTATCCTTACAATGCTTTCTTTTTAGGGTTCCGTACCCAAAAGGTGCCAACGTCCCTAGGGATGAATTTTTTTTTCTGTTCTGTTTTATAGTGTGGGTATCATTGAATAGGTCTTTTAAAAATATTGTGGTTGTGGGAAAACCATTTTCGATTTAGGAATCCATTAAGGAAATATTAAGCTTTAAAGTGAAAATTTTTGTTACAGTCAAGTGTGTTGTGACGGACAACTACGGAACCCTACCCTGCGCGTGACCCGACACGCACTTGGTCGGTTTTTGTTTCAGATTTTACCTGACTCTAGTTTTTGAAATATCGGTGGGGACAGCAGTTTTACTGTGTGTATTCAAAAATTTTGTTCAACAAAGTTTCAGACAGAAACTAGAAAAAAATAAATTTCTAGACTCGTTTTTTTATAAGCTTTCATTTGACACCCCACACGATATTGTAGAAACATTTTTTTTTTGCTGGGTATCTCTTTCTGTCCCCCAAAACTGCCCCTCAATATAAACATTAAGCTTTTATGACATTATTTTTGTCATTGGACCGTTAATTGCTATAACGGTACCAAGTTTCAGCTTCCTGTGTCTTACGGTCTCCGAGAAAAATGCCCGTGACAGACGGACGGACAGACAGACAGACACCGACGTGATTCCATAAGTGTTCCGTTATGCCAATTTTGGTACGGAACACTAAAAATAATATATATTCTCGCTCAACTTGTTCACTGTAAAGGCTCCAACAAATACATTTTTTAATGATGTTATCTTATGCTTGAAATATAAATTACGATTGAAAAAAATGACGTAGAATATAAAGTTATCTCCCGACTGGGACACACTATTTTCTTTCTATTTCTAAATTTGTAAATGCGAACGTTCACCCTTTTTAAAGATTGTGCATCCAATCTGTCGATATCGATGCCTAAAATTGGCGCCTTTTTCCTTTTCGCCAATTTTTTTCCCAACAGACACGACTCACAACACACGACAACAGGTAACACGCTTACATTGCGTCGACACCGTAATCAACGTCCCCGCCGTCGGGGACAGCCGCGACCTCTGGCCACTCCTTTCACTTCTGGCGTCTACAGACGCTACAGGCACATCCCAGGCCGCTTCTCACCGATCCCAGCTACCCCATTCCGCCGCGTAGCCCCAGCAACGCCCTATGCCGAGGTCCGTACCCCTCTGGGTGCCCCTAGGTCGGTTGCTTAAGTTCATTCATTTGGCTCGGTAGACTCTTCGTGGTCGCTCCAATAGTCCGCAGTAAAAAGCAGAAACTGTCATTTCCAAAAGAAAAAAAATAAAACCTATTTTTTAGCGCGGCTATCAATCAATCTTGAATATTATAGTTCAGGATAAAGTTACAAACAAAACTTGTTATAACCAGTATATCTCTAAACTCAGTCGGAACGGAGATATAAACGCTTGAAGTAAACGTAATGAATATATTTTCAACTTCAAGCTAGTTTAGGGATATTCGTGTGAAAACAAGTTTTGTTTGCTACTTTAGTCTGAACTCAAATATTCAAGTTTGGTTGATGGACGCGCCAAAAACAACGGGGCAACATAAGGCGCCAATCTTCCATTCAAAACCCACATTGTCTTTTATAACACGGAGAAAAATATCTAGTAAGTATAATCTGTGACAACTATTATTTTATATTAGCAGACTTTATACTAGAAAATGTGTCGACTCAACCGACAGGACTTGCAATATTTCGTAAACTCACATAACACGTCCGCATCATCCGCAGCGTTGACAACAGGAGTGCAATTCTCTAACCGTCACATCGTTGTCAAAAACAGATGAGCTCACGAATGTTTCCTTCAGATCATCGATGTATATACAACGTGTTAATGAATACGCGCAAAATCTCATACACCCCAACTGATTTATAACAAAATAATTGCATTGAAACAATGATTTCATTATTTTGATATTTAAAATAAAAAAGTTAGTCGCATTTAAGTTTTCAGGCAAAAATTATTTATTATCATTTCAGCAATGAATGAAAGCGCTAGCGTGCTCATGGATACATTTTAAAAATCTTGTTTTGGTAGTAAGTAGGGTGAGAGTGCCCGTGTGGTGGGTTGAGATCTAGTTCAGTGAATTTTAAATTTTACAAACAAATTAGATAATATTTTGAAAAAAATTACCTATGTTGAAAACATGATAATTCGATTCTGCTCCCGATTCTAAACAAACTACTTTCTAGTTTTGCGTTAATTCATTAACACGTTGTATATAGGTACAGGTTTACCACGTCCTCTACCCATCAAACTTAACAACTTTTACTATGGGAGACTAAGCTAAGGTTTTGCCGATGTTTGCGATTAGAGAATTGCATTGCAGTACGTCGTCACCGTAACCGACGTGCCCGCCGGGGCGGCAGCAGACGGCCGCGACTTCTGCCAACTCCTTTTTCTTATGGCGTCTTCAGACGCTACAGGCACATACCAGCCGCTTCACATCGATCCCCGCTAGCCAATCCGCCGCGTAGTCCCAGAAACGTCCTAGGTCGAGGTCCGTACTCATTCTATGGGTGCCTGGGTCAGTAGACCACTGTGGTACTTCCAATAGTCCGCAGTAACAAACATTAGCTGAAAAAAACTCTTGCTGTTCATACAAACGTTCGATCTGCTGATTGTCTTTAGTATGTAAAGTTCAAAATGCTTTTTGCGAATTTCCTGTTGGTTTCTTAGAGAACTTTGTACAATCACGCCTTGAAGTAATGCAAATACTTATTTACCCTAAAACCCACGACTTTCTTAACGACATAGATACATCGAGGTGATTTTTCAGAACAAGCTTTTTTCGGGTGAGCGCTATTTTTATTGAGTTGTAAATCTCATGTTAAGAGAAGTTTATTCCGAATGCGTAAATGCGCGCTGCATACAAACGAAGTCTGGTGATAGTTTCAATACTAACCAATTGAAGTCAATGACATTTTTCAGAAACCATCTAGAAACTTATCATCTCTATGTTTGTATGAAGTCAGATTTTCGTTAAAATATACAGTTTATGCTAGGATTAATTTAAAATTTGTATGGAGATCTTTGAGGCACTGTAACTTTAAAACTATACATAAATATATGACGGCGCCTGGCGCCATCTCTCAAGTTGATGACGAGATCGCACACTCGTGACAGTGCCTTGCTGCAGCGCCATCTGGTGTCGGTCTAGCGGAGCGTCGGTTGTCGGTAAAGTTGGTTATAATCCTGATATAAAAATTATGTAGGTACTAACACGTAGTGATTCCATTCTCTTTGGGTACTAACTGTTGTTGATGGTTGATACAACTCAGTAGAAGGAGCTGCAAAGCACAAACCTTGTCAGTTTCTGTGGTATTCTGAAAAAAGATGGTATAATGGTAGTACTATCTTGATAAAACATTTAATTTTCTTTCTTTCCCAGCGCAATGGGTTTTAATAAAAATTAATGAAATTTACTACTTACTTCAAAGGCCCTTGTGGATTCCCCTACCCGGTAGGTAGGGGAATCCCTGAAAACACAAACTTGGTTCATCTTTTGATGTTGCGTTGCATTTAGCACATTTTCGAACTTCCATTTTACCTATTTTACCCACCAAAATTTGCAACAAAATTTCAGAAAGAATTTCGAACTAACCGCCATCAAAGAACACAGGCTGCCATTTTCCGCTTTTATAACCACAGATGATATAACAAAACATTAATGCGAAATCACTCTGTCTCTGTTATGTGTATAGCGTCGTCCCCTTTCTCAAATTTTGCCCAATCTGTCAAACCGTGTTTGCACTTGCCGCCTAAAGACTTGACGGGCCCTGATAACTACAGTAATTATTAATACAAACATTCGTGTCGACATTTAATCTCTCTCTCTCTCTCTCTGTCAAAACGACATCCTGACATATCCGGCCGAGGGCCATCACCATAGACACCTCACCAATAAGGTGTCGCCACAAGGCTATACAACGTGAAAATGAATAAACGCAAAATTAGAAAGTAGTTTGTTTAGAATCGAGAGTAGAATCGAATTATCATGGGCTAAACACAGGTAATTTTTTGCAAAATATTAAATAATTTGTTTGTAAAATTTATTATTTATTGAACTCGATCAGTTGACAGCGATGTCAATATTTCACACTTTCGAAAAATCGAACGTGAAAGTGTGAAATATTTACGGATATTTATAACATTTATAGGCATATGCTCTAGACTTAGACGGACTCGCCTCGCCTTAGCATTTCCCCTCTGCCAACGTGCAAGATCAAAAAATCTTACGTATTTACATTCAATTTTATACCTTATCACTAAACGCGATGGCTTATAATTGCGGAACAATAATTTGAAACTTATGACGTTTGGGGTTCATACGACACTGTTTTTCATGATTTTTAACATTCAAAATTAGATTCTAAACTAATGGAATAAAATTCAAAGTTGCGTATCTCGTGCTACCTCGCCCCCCCGTAAAAAGTGGCAGAAAATTTTGTTAGTAGAATTACACGCGTAACTAGTCCTCATATAAGTAGTCTAAGGCTCTAGACTATATTCCTCAGTTTAAAGGATTCAACTGTTTACGAATCAATAAAAATTTGTCACAAAAAAAGAGTTTCACGCGTTCAATTCAGCAGTAGAAAATGTCAGAATTTTCTACTGCCCATTTTAACATGTGACTTTCAAAAATCACACTCCTGGCCCTGTACGAAAATGTCATTTCTTTCTATGTCAGAGATTTTAAAATGAAAGGACTACAGATATTTTTGATATTATAACGACGTTATTAAAGTCACTCGTCGGACCAAAAAACTCCTTGGTAAACTTAAAATCAACTTAAAATAAGTGTCAGTTAGAAAAAATTAATATTTACAATCAGAATTTGACATTTAATGTTGCCGTTTCTGTTTAGAAAGAGAAGGCAGGTGATTTTTATTTATTTTAAGTAAGTGTAGGTTTTTATTCATGGAGTTCGAATGAATTTCTCGCGACCATTTTTGCGTTTTGAGATTACAAATAAATTAAATATATAATGATAAACTAAAGCAAAAAAAAAAGTTTATTAAAATGTTTCATGTCTACTATCCGTACAAAATATAAAGTCGATAAAAAAAACTTGAAAACACAGAAATTCGGTTAATTACTTACTTGATTACTTATTCATAATAAATAAATGATTTATACCACCACTGACTTTTCGGTGAAGAAAAACATTGTGAGGAAACCTGCATGCTTTAAGGTGGTTGCAGAGTTGCCAATTTCATACAAAAGTTTGACGCGTAATACGCGTAGACGGTACAATTAAAAGTAATATTTTATATTTGGAAAAATAGTTTAGTAAATCTAGATTCCGCGTATCAAATAACATTTGCAATTTATTATCTAATTATGAAGATATAAAGCTTTGAACTTATCCATAGAAAATTTCAAAGCTTTATATCTTCGTAATTTTATTATAAATTGCAAATGTTATTTAATAAACGATTTTTCCGTATATAAATTATTACTTTCAATTGTACCGGCTTCGCGTATTACGCGTCGAACTTTTGTATGAAATTGACAACTCTGCAACCACCTTAAGGGGATATAATTCGGAGCGCGCTCCATACAAAGTTACTATGGTGATATTTTCAATACCAACCAATTAAACTCAATGAAATTTTTCAGAATCAATCTAAACACAAATATCTATGCTTGTATGGAGTCAGATTTTCGTTAAAATATACAGTTTCAATGCTAGGATTAATTTAAGATTTGTATGGAAATCTTTGAGGCACTGTAACTTTAAAACTATACATTTTAACGAAAATCGGACTCTATACAAGCAAAGAAATTTGTTTTAGGATTGATTCAGAAAATTTTTATTTAGTTGAATTGGTTAGTATTGAAAATATCACCATAGTACGTTTGTATGGAGCGCGCTCCGAATTATATCCTCTTAACAAGGCATTTATTGTACCCACTGTTCATTATAAGTGGCAACGGGCTCACTCTTCGTCACACGTGGACAGAGTTTTGGTACTACTAGTAAACGTGGATTTTATGAGTTTTCAGAATATCTCCGACTACCCAGTCCAGTATGCTTAGAGCGAGTTTTTCTAACTACTCGAACGCGTTAACGTAAATCGTGATTTGTATGGGATTGAAACAGAGCCATCTGGTGGCATTCATGAGAAACATAATTTGCGAGTGCGAGTTTTAACTCTGTCACTGACGACCACTAAGTGAGCACGTAAACGTCGATGTCCTTGACGTAAACAGTATTGGTGACAGTTTTGCTAGCTTTTGCGAGTGTGAGTTGCGACTTTGACAGTTCGAAAAGTAAACTTTACGCTAACGCGATAGTGAAGTTGTCACTAAAGTTTTTGTCGTGAGAACATTTAATTATAAAGTTTTTTTCATTAAAAATGTTGTGTGAAGCGGATAAAATAATGGCAGCACGTAATTTTTCGCTTGGAGGTTGTTTGCGACAGCTAAGGCACAAGATAAACGCAATTAAACGAACGAAATGACCCTAATTAAAAGTGGTTCAGACCATCAAACTAAACACCTAAAATCACACAAAAAATCTGCTGTTCCATACAAAATAGCAATGCCTCCTCGACTCAAATGTATGAACAGCAGATATTTTTTTTGCAATTTGCTCCCATAGTAAAAGTTGTTCAGTTTGATGGTCTGGAATACCCGTAAAAATGTGTTGATTCTTTTCGCCTTATTTTTAGCGCGGCCATCAATCAAATTTGAATATTATAGTTCAGAGTAAAGTTACAAACAAAACTTGTTTTTACATTGTAGGTATGTCTATACTTCGAGTTCTGATAGTAGTGGTCGGAGCAAACGACGAATCGACGAAGAGTGAGGGTAGACAGATTTGTCTGCTCTTAAAAATCTACCTGCAGTTCCTCAGTCATCCCGTGATCATGGCAGTTGTAACACTACCGAAATATCGGGAACTCAAATACCTATATACTAGTGATGCAACGAATACGAATACGAATATTCGTATTCGCCGAATATCAGCCAATTACCGAATATTCGTATTCGGAGAATACCAGGAAGATTCGTAATTAAATGTTTTCGCAAAACCCACTTAATTTTTGTCAGATAGACATACATTTTCCTAGACTGCCGCTGAATCTTTCAAATTATCCACTGTGTCTCCAGAAATAAAATTTTTCAAAGTTTTCGAGGGTAAAAAAAGGGTTTTCTTTTACCACCCATAAAACTGTCTTTCAAACGGTCTTTTAAAATGGAACAAAACATTGGTCAGGACTTTAGGAATTTTAGAGCATGATCCTGATCCTGATCCATGATTACGTGCATCCGACACGTTGACGATTTTGATTGTTTAAATAATATTTCGAATGGTTAACGTGTCTTTTCAACATTTTAAAATTATTTTTCGCTATTCGTATTTGTATTCGTATTCGCCGAATAGTAAAATCAATATTCGTATTCGTATTCTTATTCGTAAAAGTGGTATTCGTTGCATCACTACTATATACCTAAACGCGGTAAGAACCCATTAAAATGTTTAATTCTAGATTAAATAATAACCGCGTAACTTTCAAAAACTGTATTAAATCCAGTTGTGCCTTCATCTTTGTTATTCTACATGTCTAATCCATGCGCGCATGACGTTCTTCTCGTTTTGTCGCTTTGTCGTGCTGCACGGCTAGCATGCAAATCACGACAAAGTGACAAAACGATAAAACCGTCCGAGGAATTTTCAGGGGTGGTTTATAACAACAAATTGAATATCTTTTACTATAGGAGAACACCTGCATCGCAAAAAAAAATCAGCTTTTCCATACTAAACTGCAACAACATGAGACAGCAGATTTTTTTTTTCGAATTCATGTTTGCTTCCATAGTAAAAGTTGTTCAACCCCTGATAATTTGTAACGTTTAAAAGAATTTCCCTGTATAGGGTCAATCCTAAGCTGTCACTTTTTTAAGCGTCAGATTGAACAACTTTTTCTATGGCACCTACATCGAAATAGCGAAAAAAAAATCTGCTGTTCCATACAAAACTGTAAACTTACTCAAGCCAAATGTATGGGACCATTAAATTTTTTTGTCGATTTCGATGTTGGTCCAATAGAGAAAGTTGTTCAGTTGGTCGGTCTGATCATGCCCATTATTCTGATATTACCGTTGGCGCGCTCCATACAAACGAAGTCTGTTTATATTTTCAATGCTAACCAAAATTCCCTTAAGAAGGACCCTGTATAGACAAACACGCGAGCTTAAAGCTAGCTTATGCTTTTCTACCCAGGTAGTAAACAAAAATAAAACAACCTTCCTCAACAAATGGATGCAATTGAAACTAAACCCAATCTTCATAGCATCAGGTGAGCCCCGGAGACGTTTACCGGTACGAATGTCCTCAAACTTTGTCTTAAATTACGTACCTCTTTCGTTTTGTTATAAATCAATCTTAAACTACATATAAGTAGTCTAAGGAATCAATCGGTTAGCAATTAAGGGTATATTTTCGTTCGTGACGTCATCTCTTGTATGATCCAAGAAAAACAATTTTACACACTAAAGGAACTACTTAGCCCTAATGCATGAAAGCTGCTGGACATAATTAAATGTAAACAAATTAAAAGTCAGCTGAAAAATGTGCACTATTTTATGTTAAGGTTTAGTTATTTTAATGGTAAACCTGTTAAGTAATTAATTAGCTAAATTTTATTTCTTTCTTTGTATAACTAATTTTAATAATCAACCTAATAAATGTATGTCAAACATCTGACTAAATGTGCTGATCTATTTGTAAATTACCACCTACTTACCCAATATGTACCACATTTATCGTAATAAAATTTCATTTCATTTCATTGACGTAAAATGGAAAAAATCAGAAACAAATAGAGTTTTGCTGTTGTCAGAGGATGTCAAGAGAATGAATTTGTTCCCCATTTTGTATGGTAATGAGACTGTTTGATTTCTACTTAAATTTTTTCAAGAATATTGTGCGTTTCCGATTAATATTTCAAAAAGTCGAATTTGCGTAAGCTGTATTGTCGACCGTGTAACGTAACTCTTCTAAAAATGTTCCTACAGTAACGCCAATTTTACAACAATACCGAACGTCGCGTCGTCGTTTCGTCGAACAAAATTGTTTTCTTTATAACTGCTACATTTCTGTTTTTGGGTTACTGTTATCTGTCTTCATGCCAAATTTCGATTCAATAGGTGCAAAAAGTTATTGAGCGGGTTATTGAATACAGACAGTTAGAATGGACGAAAGTATATGGGTTCCTTGTTCGACTACGGAACCCTAAAAAGTAAATATTGAGAATGTAAATGCGTCCACGCAAGAAGGGTCCAGTAGTCGGCATTTAACTTTAACTCACCTTTTAATTATGATATATCATGTGACTGATCTAGATGTCGAATCTAACCTTAACTCAAATCCCGAAAACTGGACTCTTTTTGCGTGGAGGTACGCCCACAGAACCAATACCACATTTTGTTCACGTCGGGCCAATTTAATAGGTCACATTTGACATCTATTGATACTTCATCAAAGGTAACCTTGTAACGGCGGGCATATATATACAGAATAATATACAAATTTTACCTACCAATAAAATTTTTATTATGTTTCCCTAGACGTCCGAAGTCCATTATGAGAGAGTACCTCGTATTCGTTCCGTTTGCTTCCGCTAGATGGCGTGGTTATCAGTCACGTAACCCGCGCTTGAAACGCTGGAATTACCTAATAACTACCTTGTTTCATACAAGCCGCCATGATCGATTTTTGTCATTGTTCGGCTCATAAGGATGTCAGGACACCAGGAAGACATCACCTGGACTTCGGACGTCTAGGGAAACACAATAAAATTTTTATTGGTAGGTAAAATGTGTATATTATGTGTTCCGTTTGACGTCCGAAGTCCATTATGTGAGATATGTTTGTTTGTATGAAAAGCAACAATGTGATGTTATTTAACTTATTTATTTAAATAAAATAAAACATATTCTAACTTCCATGAGACAATCATAACATTCTCAAGAAATAATCAATGACGTTATGTATTTGCAAAAGTGTAGGTACTTAATTAATGATAGAAAATTAACAATCAGGAACTGAAAAATATTGAGAAAGGGATTTTTCTGCAAAAACTTGATTATTAGACACTCTTATATCTTTACGATAGAATTTACTAAATGTACATTCATGCTGCACATTAGCTTTTGCCAAAATATCATTTATAGGATAGTTTTCAAGTCAATTTAACGACGACACAGCTGATCTAAAGCTACCGGGAGTTGCCTGTATACCAGCCTCCGCTAATAAACGCTTTACCCAACTACCGATAATCTTGGAGGTAGCGGGTTTAACTGGACTCCGTGTTGTAATAAATAAATTTGATATTTGGCCTCTAACATCTCTAGATAGATATATCAGAGTTCTAATCCAATGTAATGGGTTAATATTTTGATCCGAGGAAGGTAACAAACTCCAACTAGACTGTTGATAGGAAACACTATCTGTCTTTGATCCAAACATAGGGTGTAGAGTAATAGAATTGCCATTATCAATTAAGTGCTATCAATTGAATATCACAATGCAGAAGAGACAGGTCGTGCACCCTACGACTAGAACATAATAAAAGTATAGTAGCTGTACGTCTTGAAACATCATATAAACTATTTGGATCAGGACTAGTATCTTTTAGATATCTGATTAGGATCCTTGCATCCCATATGGGGACTTTTGGTGGTGCAGGTCTGGCTATTGATACTGCTTTTAAAATGTGTTTTACAATATGATTAGAGGAAATTTTTATATTTGAAATTGTCTCACAAATCGAAGCTATTACTGACTTATGTACCAAGATTGATCGATAAGCTAACTTCTCAGTCAAAAATAAATATTCTAAATATCTAGCTACATCAGCAGGTTTCGGTAACCGAAAATTTAAATTGTGTTGCTGACACCAAAGGCACCGCTTACGTCAAATTGGGGTGTACGTTTTTATCGTGGAGGCTCGCTAACACGACGATAGAAGTTCCTTTTCTTGTGGAGACCAGTCTTCTGTTAAGGAGTCCCACCCGAAATGAGCCAAGCTTCCAATTGAAGAAGGAGAAGTCGTCTCCAGGTTCCTGATCTTCATGGGTCGCGCTGGGGCCCGGCTTTTCAGATCCGGACGCCAGAAAGGCTTCTTCCACTTGGGTGCTATGATGTACTGACCTGACGCCTCGTTGAGGTGATGAAGGATTCGAGGTAATAGGCCCGGTGGAGGGAAAACCCAGGCTAGTCCATAGTACCAGTATCTGCTGAACGCGTCGTGATAGCAAGCGTTCGAGTCTGACAAGTCTAGCGTAACATAGTTCGGAACGACGTACGCGTGACGTGAGGCGAACAGGTCTACGTCCGGCGTTCCCCATGTTTGAAAAATCCTGGACGTCGCCTCGTCTGTTAGATGCCACTCGCTGCCGGCGCGATTTCGTGAGAGGTGGTCGGCTTCGGTGTTGTACACTCCCGGTAGGTTGTGAGGGAGAAGTACAACATTGAGGCTGTCTACCAGGGTAAGAACTTCCATCGTCAGGTCGAGCAGTTGCTGAGGCTTGGTGCCCCCTTCTTTCTGTATGTACGAGATCACCGTTTTGTTGTCGCTTTGCAGAATTATGTTGGAGTTTTTTAGAGCAGCCGATTCTGATGAGATTGCAGCGATCACAGCATACATTTCTTTTAAGTTGCAGTGCCAACTTTCGTGACAACGATTCCATGGACCTTGAATCTCCTTGTCGTTGACTATTGCTCCCGATTGTATGTCTGACGCGTCTGTTATGACATAATTTGTTGGTAACATCTTCACATGAATCGGGGTTTCTTGGCTGATATTTTCTAACCACCATTGTAGCTCCACACGAACTTCGTCTGGGAACTGTGTAGCTCGGCGAGGACACTGGCGTAGAATATTGCTGTGACATTGCAGCACACGGCAATGCAACCTTCCCCGGTGGGTGATGAGATTACGAAGTTTAGATACCCTGCGTTGCGTCAGCTGACCTATACAAAAACACTTCAAAATTATAGTTTCTATACTTAGTACTTACTGGTTAGCTTGATGGATGGAGATAACAGGTGAGACATGACAAACAAGATTTTTCGACAGGAGAACAAAAATATTTCAGAACACGTGCAGTACGCGTCCTTCCTCTGGGAAGTATCGTGATCGACTGACCAATGACCAGCGCTTACGGCAATGGCAAGCGTAATATAAGTGTTTTAGACTGTTTTAGTGAATGTTTGTTCTCGCGGCGGGTAATGAGCGATTCCCTGTTGCCAAAGACGTATATTGCTATATTTCTGCTTAGGAATAATTGTAGCAGACTATGTTATGTTATTTCAATAAAATGTAACTAAGCTCTCGATTAAACGAAAATAATAACCTAAATATCAACTAGTTAGGATACACGGTAAAGGAATAAAACAGGATTTACGCTTGTACCACGAAGTTGAATGAATTTTAACCATGTTTTTCAAGGTTTATTAAAAAACTATTTTCTGTACAGTAATTTTTATTGAAGTGTCCAATATTAGCATACTTATACAGACAATTATTTCATTGGTAGAATTTTCTAAACGCAGTTCTTTATCTCCTATTCGAGTTGAAAGGCCATTTGCACGAAACGCGAGAGACTAGTACCTATTTGAAATTGGATAACTTAGTTTATTATAAAGCGCGCTCGGGCTGCAAGAACCTTAGATCAAAGGTTGGCGTGGTGCTCGTTTTTAGTTTGCGTTATTTTTTCCTACTGCAACGACTTAGTCCCACTGCAATAAAATCCCAAGCTTTCTTTTCTTCGCACACTCTAGTATTTAGATCGCATTGCAGCAACACCTTAATAATATTGCAGGAAAAATCCCTAGCTACACCAATCTCTGTCTGTATGCCCCCTAGTATACATATTAATCACGCCGACAAAGTGGTAAAAATATTGTGGGTGTGGGAAAATATTTTTCGATTTAGGGATCAGCGAAATATTAAGCTTTAAAGTGAAAATTTTTGTTAGAGTCAAGTGTTCCCCTGCCAGCTAAACGGTTGTTATTGGATACGTGAAAAAATTCATGGCAGTAGTGTATATAACGAATTTAAAAGGAAAACTATCACCTCTAAGTAGGCTTTCCAAGTTAACGAGTAATAGTCGACCAACTTGTAAAATGTACTTTTTAGACTTTATGAGCCCTTAAACCGTAGTATAAAACAAAAAGCCCCCTTCTGAGTCCGTATATTGTGACGGACAACTACCGAACCCTACCCTGCGCGTGGCCCGACACGCACTTGGCCGGTTTTTATTATATTATATAAGATAGAAGATTATGTTCCTCAGTTGATATCCTTTTCAATTTCATTCAACTAAAATCGAATAATAAATTATCTTTGTTTCAGGTAAACAGATCTGAAGAACTATCAAAATGCAGTCGAACGATGATGGAATGAACAACTACACCATCGTCGAAAATGGCAAAAATGTTGAAATAGTTTTACCAATCATTAATTTAATTATCGGGACCGTTGGCTTAATTTGCAATGCAACAGTGATGTGCATTTTTTCCTCAAAAAGTGCAAGGCTTTCAATGACACACGTTTTTCTAATCAGTTTGGCTATTGCTGATTTTTTCTATTTACTTTTCGGCTTAACTATGACATATATTAATTACTACAAGCATCCGTTTTTCTTCGAAGAGTTTTGTTCTACCTTTCATTACATTTTAGTGGTTGTTAAACACGAATCTATATTCACTTTAGTTTTAATATGCATTGATAGATATATAGCAATTTTATTACCTACTTCAGTAATTAGAACAAAACATAATGCATTAAAAGCCGTAACATGCATTTCAATCGTTATAATTTTAATTTCAATTTTTAATTTGATAACATGTGTTTCGGGAGGAGAGTACCCATATTCTCATCTGTGTTCTCATGTTATAATATTTGACGAAGGGTTCTGCAATTACTGGTTGTTTTTCACTTCTTTTGTTTTACCTGTATTTACTATGATTTTTCTTTATTCGAGAATGTTAAAGGAATTATATAAAGTTAGAGCAGGAGAAAGGATTTCGGCAAGAAGGAAGACGATGAGAAGGAAAGTGGCGAGGACCGTGATTCTAAATCTAATCGTCTTTTTGGTGTGCTGGACACCTGTCCAGGTAAATTATATATAAGTTGCATAGGGCGCAAAACTCAACGTCTTTTTTTAGGATACACGAAAAGTGGGGATGAATTTTTTTTTCTCGTCTATCCCATGTATAGTTGGATAGGTCTTTTAAAAATATTGTGGGTGTGGGAAAACCATTTTTCGATTTAAGGATCCGTTAGCGAAATATTAAGCTTTAAAGTGAAAATTTTTGTTAGAGTCAAGTGTCCCCACCCCTTGCCAGCTAAACGGTTGATTCTGGACACATGAAAAAATTCACGGCAGTAGTGCATGTAACGAATTTAAAAGGAAAACTATCACCGCTAAGTAGGCTTTATAAGTTAACGAGTAATGGTCGACCAACTTGTAAAATGTACTTTTTAGACTTTATTAGCCGTTAAACCGTAGTATAAAACAAAAAGCCCCCTTCTAATTCCGTATATTGTGACGGCCAACTACTACGGAACCCTACCCTGCGCGTGGCCCGACACGCACTTGGCCGGTTTTTTTTTAATTGTATTTTAGACTGATTTTTTGTCACTGTCTTCATTTCAAATAAGGACGAAAATATTTTTCGATAGTATAGTATAGCTTTCTGGCCAATTCTGATTAGCAAATACATACAGGGTCCTTCTTAAGAGGATATAATTCGGAGCGCGCTCCATACAAACGTACTATGGTGATATTTTCAATACTAACCAATTAAACTCAATGAATTTTTCAGAATCAATCTTAAAACAAATTTCTATGTTTGTATAGAGTCAGATTTTCGTTAAAATATAGTTTCAATGCTAGGATTAATTTAAGATTTGTATGGAAATCTTTGAGGCTCTGTAACTTTAAAACTATACATTTTAACGAAAATCTGACTCTATACAAGCATAGAAATTTGTTTTAAGATTGATTCTGAAAAATGTCATTGAGTTTAATTGGTTAGTATTGAAAATATCACCATAGTACGTTTGTATGGAGCGCGCTCCGAATTATATCCCCTTAATATGCTGACACTTTTTTAAGGGAATGATCAGACCGTCGAACTGAACAACTTTCTCTATGCTAGCAAAATCAAAATCGAAAAAAAAAAATCGGCCTACCCATACATTTGGCTCGAGTAGGTTTGCACTTTTGTATGGAACAGTTGTTTTTTTTTTTGCGATTTTGTTGTTGGTGCGATAGAGAAAGTTGTTCAGTTTGACGATCTGATCATCCTCTTAAAAAAGTGTCAGTATATTAGGAAGGACCCTTTAGATAATTTATTTGTTAGAAAGATATGCTATCTTGGACGTTACTAAAGCTGTTCTAAGAATGAGTGAGAAGAAGTGTTTCAAGTCTCTGTTTCTGTAATTCAAAATAGCCTTAAAATTTCGTTGCTCTTTGAAATGGAGTAGATATAGATGAAGCCAATCATGCACAATGGTAGCATAAAAATCTTTGTGTTTCTTGTTACAGATTGTTCAACTTATAACACCGAAAAACACGTTCAAAATATTAAATGTTCCGGTGGATAACTTTCTCGTCACGCTGACTTTAGCCAATAGTATGGCCAATCCAATTATATACCAGCGTACCGTTGCTGAATTCCGGGAGGCGATTAGAGAGGTAAGATAAGAGGGTTTCTTAGTAAGATATAATTTGGAATATAGTAGATAAATACCTAAAAAACATAAATTCTCAATAATCCCCGATGTTTTATTATGTAATTGAATAATTAAGACATTTACAAAACATTAAATTTAGGTATGAACAAAAAATTGAAAACTGGTGATTTTGTACAGGATGGCTTCATTCAATACGTTTTACTTATAACAATAATAATCCCCGGTTAATATCGTAAATTTGAGTAGATATTTAATATTTTGTAAGTCTTCAAAAATTATAACCTCAAAACTAAATTATTTACTGTTTGTTTTTACACATTAAATTTGCCTTGTGATAATTAACTGTCTCTTTTGCTAGTATGCTGGAAGAAATATTATTCGAAATAAGCTTGCCCTTTGTACATTTATATCGATATTAAGGTATTTTTCAGGATCCTGAGCCAATATAACCACGAAATCTCGACAAAAATGTTATAAACTAACAGTAATATTATTGAAACACAATTTACTAAAGTCTCTTTAATGCAATCTCAAACCTTATTTTTCCTAGACTATGTCCAATACAGGCAGGGATCGGAAACCGGTTAATTTTGGAAACCGGTTTTGGTCATTGACCCCAAACCTGAATTGATTGCGGTTTAGTTTTCGGTTACCGGTATTTTAACCGGTTAATCTATCAAACCGGTTTTTTACAAATTTCAATTTTGTTGAGCAGAATTAACCGGTTAATTTGAGTAAAAAACGAGCGCCATCTCTTGTAGTTACTGCATAACGGAACTCTCGCTTTTTCTGCGGCTTGCCACTACAAGGTCATAGCAGTGTGGGCCCAAAGTTAATTTTGTTTTGATTAATCAAGTAATCAAAGCCTTAATCTGATTAATGATTAACAATTAAAGTCCACGCACCAGCATGCAGTCGTGATGACTGGTTGGGTCAAATCTTGACTGTGTAGTGGATGGATGGATGGATGGATGGCTGTTGGTAAGTGGTTAGTGGGTGTTTTGGTTTGGTGGTTATTTGGTGAGTGTTTGGTAAGTGGCGGTGGATGGTGGTGGATGTTGGGTGGCTGGTGATGGGTGGCGGGTTTTGGTGGTGGGTGCTGCTACGTTTGTAGGTATTTGGTCGGGACCGCCATGATTAACTTTTAGTTTCCCAACCGATTGCTTCCAAAATCGATATTTGAAGGTCCACATGAACTTTAAACAAGAAACCGATGAGGGAATTAAGAAACGTAGACGCCATCTTGCACTTGTTTGTTTTTCTACCGATTCCGTCCAAAATCGATATCTGAGGGTTTCTGCGATCTCCTACGACGAATGACAGATTCGTTCAGATTTCGGAAAAATGGCCGCCATTTTGAACTTTTTTGTTTTTCAACCGATTGCGTCCAAAATCGATATCTGGGGGTTTCTGTGATCTCCTACGACGAATCTGACGTCAGATTTTGGAAAAGTGGCCGCCATTTTGAACTTTTTTGTTTTTCACCCGATTGCGTCCAAAATCGATATCTGAGGGTCCGCGTGGATTTCAACCACGGATCCGATGTCAGATTTGAGAAAAGTGACCGCCATCTTGAACTTTTTTGTTTCTCAACCGATTGCTTCCAAAATCGATATCTGAGGATCCGTGTGGACTCCAAATACGGATCCGATGTCAGATTTGAGAAAAGTAGCCGCCATCTTGAACTTTTTTGTTTTTCAACGGATTGCTTTCAAAATCTATGTCTGAGAGTCCGCGTCGACTCCAAACACGGATCCGATGTCAGATTTGAGTAAAGTGGCCGCCATCTTGAACTTTTTTGTTTCTCAACCGATTGCTTCCAAAATCGATATCTGGGAGTTTCTGTGATCTCTTACGACGATTCTAACGTCAGATTTCGGAAAAGTGGCCGCCATCTTGAACTGTTTTGTTTTTCAACCGATTGCGTCCAAAATCGATATCTGGGCGCTTCTGCGATCTCTTACGACGAATCTGACGTCAGATTTTGGAAAAGTGGCCGCCATTTTGAACTTTTTTGTTTTTCACCCGATTGCGTCCAAAATCGATATCTGAGGGTCCGCGTGGATTTCAAACACGGATCCGATGTCAGATTTGAGAAAAGTGACCGCCATCTTGAACTTTTTTGTTTCTCAACGGATTGCTTCCAAAATCGATATCTGAGGATCCGCGTGGACTCCAAACACGGATCCGATGTCAGATTTGAGTAAAGTGGCCGCCATCTTGAACTTTTTTGTTTCTCAACCGATTGCTTCCAAAATCGATATCTGGGAGTTTCTGTGATCTCTTACGACGAATCTGACGTCAGATTTCGGAAAAGTGGCTGCCATCTTGATTTTTTTTGTTTTCCACCCGATTGCATCCAAAATCGATATCTGGGCGCTTCTGCGATCTCTTACGACGAATCTAACGTAAGATTTCCGAAAAGTGGCTGCCATCTTGAACTTTTTTGTTTCTCAACCGATTGCTTCCAAAATCGATATCTGAAGATCCGCGTGGACTCCAAACACGGATCCGATGTCAGATTTGAGAAAAGTGGCCGCCATCTTGAACTTTTTTGTTTCTCAACCGATTGCTTCCAAAATCGACATCTGAGAGTCCGCGTGGACTCCAAACACGGATCCGATGTAAGATTAGAGAAAAGTGGCGGACATCTTGAACTTCTTACCCAACTGCGACAGAAGGAGAGTTATTTAATTCTCAACCGATTAGGCTAGGTTTAGGTTAGGTTATGTACTGGGCTATAACAGTTGCATAAAATGGCGAATTAAACATTTACATCAATACTGTTAATAGGACAGTTTTGCTGTAAAAGGCGAAGCTGTACCGTCAAGACGCTTCTATACTACAAGCTGTTACCGCTGACACTTTAGTACAACATTTAGCCAACTTTTTTTAGATTCAAATTTAACATTATAGATTTTGGAAGCAATTGGTTGAGAAACATAGAAATTCAAGATGGCGACCACTTTTCTCAAATCTGATATCGGATCCGTGTTTGGAGTCTACGCGGATCCTCAGATATCGATTTTGGAAGCAATCGGTTGAGAAACAAAAAAGTTCAAGATGGCGGCCACTTTTCTCAAATCTGATATCGGATCCGTGTTTGGAGTCCACGCGGATCCTCAGATATCGATTTTGGAAGCAATCGGTTGAGAAACAAAAATGTTCAAGATGGCGGCCACTTTTCTCAAATCTGACATCGGATCCGTGTTTGGAGTCCACGCGGATCCTCAGATATCGATTTTGGAAGCAATCGGTTGAGAAACAAAAATGTTCAAGATGGCGGCCACTTTTCTCAAATCTGACATCGGATCCGTGTTTGAAGTCCACGCGGATCCTCAGATATCGATTTTGGAAGCAATCGGTTGAGAAACAAAAAAGTTCAAGATGGCGGCCACTTTTTTCAAATCTGACATCGGATCCATGTTAGGAGTCCACGCGGACCCTCATATATCAATTTTCGAAGCAATCAATTCAAAAACAAAAAAGTACAAGATGGCAGCCACTTTTCGGAAATCTGACGTTAGATTCGTCGTAAGAGATCGCAGAAACCCCCAGATATCGATTTTGGACGCAATCGGGTGGAAAACAAAAAAAATCAAGATGGCAGCCACTTTTCCGAAATCTGACGTCAGATTCGTCGTAAGAGATCGCAGAAACTCCTAGATATCGATTTTGGAAGCAATCGGTTGAGAAACAAAAAAGTTCAAGATGGCGGCCACTTTTCTCAAATCTGACATCGGATCCGTGTTTGGAGTCCACGCGGATCCTCAGATATCGATTTTGGAAGCAATCGGTTGAGAAACAAAAAAGTTCAAGATGGCGGCCACTTTTCTCAAATCTGACATCAGATCCGTGTTTGGAGTCCACGCGGACCCTCACATATCAATTTTAGAAGCAATCAATTCAAAAACAAAAAAGTTCAAGATGGCAGCCACTTTTCGGAAATCTGACGTTAGATTCGTCGTAAGAGATCGCAGAAACCCCCAGATATCGATTTTGGACGCAATCGGGTGGAAAACAAAAAAAATCAAGATGGCAGCCACTTTTCCGAAATCTGACGTCAGATTCGTCGTAAGAGATCGCAGAAACTCCCAGATATCGATTTTGGAAGCAATCGGTTGAGAAACAAAAAAGTTGAAGATGGCGGCCACTTTTCTCAAATCTGACATCGGATCCGTGTTTAGAGTCCACACGGATCCTCAGATATCGATTTTGGAAGCAATCGGTTGAGAAACAAAAAAGTTCAAGATGGCGGCCACTTTTCTCAAATCTGACTTCGGATCCGTGGTTGGAGCCCACGCGGACCATCAGATATCGATTTTGAAAGCCATCGGTTGAGAAACAAAATGTTCAAGATGGCGGCCACTTTTCTCAAATCTGACATCGGATTCGTCGCAAGAGATCGCAGAAACCCCCAGATGTAGATTTTGGACGCATTCGGTTAAAAAAACAAAAAAGTTTAAAATTAAATTAATTTTAAATGAGTTATTCATTAAAAAAAAAATTTATTTTTTAAAGGTTTCTAAGTAGACAATAAAATTGACTCCGTGTTTGAAGGCTGTAAAGGTAAAGGATTAAAAAAGTGAAATAAAAAAATTTTACCGTAAGATATTTTTTGAAGAGATAAATGCATAATTTTAAATTTGGGGTGGTGACGTGAGTGTTTTAAAATTTTGATATATTTCTAGGCCCAATGTGGTTCTCAAATGATACACCAAAAAAAAAACAATTCTTAATTCATCCCGACTCAAATTGTAATTAATGACTGGGCTACATATCACCGAAACGAATGCACAGCGCGCGCAGCGTTGCCAGATTGGCGGCAATCTGGCAACAGCGCAGCGACCGGCGCACGGGTGGCGTGAGTTTAACCGGTTAATTCTGATCATAATATCGGTTAGCACGAGTTCAATAATTTCGTTCTCTGAATTAACCGGTAACCAAAATTATTTCGTTTTTTTAAAAACCGGTTACTGGATTAACCGGTTAATGAATGAACACAATTATAACGGTTTTATGAACTATATTAACCGGTATTTCAAAACCGGTTAAGATCCCTGAATACAGGTGGCGACGGGCTCACTCCCCGTTACACTGGACAGAGTTTCGGTACTAGTGAAACGTGGATGTTCTGAGTTTTCAGAATATCTCTGACACCCCCTCGGGGAATATAGTCGTGAGCATATGCTTATGCTAAATTTACACCAGGGGTCTTATTGTGTAACTACCCGATTTAATCGATATCAAATACACATCGTCGACTAAAGTGTCAAACCTCGTAACTCCATTAGATCAAATTTTACAGGAGGCACAAAAAACTTCACCACGAAAAATGGCAGCCCAGAGTTATATGGTTTTCTTTTTATCATTTTAAATTGTAACGGCTTTTTAAAAGGATTTAAGAGTTGTGCCATGGATGCATTCAGAAATTAGTAGTTAAATTGTATAAATTTTATTTGAAAAATATAATGGAGTTACGAGGTTTGACACTTTAGCCAATGACATGGTTTTCTTTGACAGTTCTTAGCGATTCTGCTTCTTAAGGCGGATCCCCCACTGAACGTCCTTGACCCTTTCAAAACCGCCTCACCTCTACTAAAATAAGTCATTTTAATAGGTAGGTATACTCCCTTTTTTGACTAGCTTGTCCTTCATTATATTGTCACAGATGCTTTTTAATAGAAGGAAGACAAATTCGAAAAGCATAAGAATTCGCAATAAATTTTAAATCATTAAAATATGGTCTGAAAAAATAAATGTATACGCAATTTATGGTCATAACAATGTGTCACAAGTAAAATTATCTTCAACTCAATTTTACTTGCGACACATACCATATGCTGTTCTAAAAATTGTACTGTAAAATTATTTAAAAGACCAATATTTAATTTTAGGTGCGAAATCTTAGGCTTTTCGAATTTTGATTTCCAGTTGCCAGATGGCACCACAGTGACTTAATGATGTACAAGCAGTCAAAAATAGGTAAACCTACTAAAATTATGTAGTTTAGTAGAGGTGAGGCTGTTCGAACATTTTAAGCATTGGGTTTTTAAAGTGTTCATCTTATCCATTTTAACAAAATTCGGTTACCTCCTAAACTGCCCTAAAACAAACATTGTTACTAATCAACCTACTTACAATTATACCTAATGGTTTTTGTCCGAAAAAAATTTCATTGAATTAAAATTAACCCATATCGCCCCGCCAACACACAGTATTATTAGCTAATTTATGAATTATTTGTTACAGTTACAGTGCTGTCACATTTGTCCTGCAGAAAACCCATAAAGCTGTTTTTTTTTTTTCGCGATTTCGATGTTGGTCCCATAGAGAAAGATGTTCAGTTTGATGGTTTGATCATCCCCTTAAAATAGTTCCAGCTAATTTTGTTAGACCTTATAATTATACCTTATAGTTCATAATTATACCTTATAGTTAATAAGACAAAATAATAGACCTTATAGTTAATAAAAATCTCTCTATGTATTGTATCTATATATGTATTCTATGTCGTTGTCTAGTCATTATAATACAAATCCAGGCTAGATTCTGGTACTTTAAATGTGACTAGATAATTTGTGTGACAATGTGCAAGATAAATAAAAAAAAAATAAAAAAAAAATCCCTATAAAAATGTATTGATTAATAAACTAGTCATTATATAAAAAAATTAGTCGAAAATATTATTAGAATTAATAATTACTTGTTAATAAAATAATTTTCAGGGTCCAACTAAATATGCTGACGGTTTTTAAGAGGATATCGAAAAAAATCAGTCATATAAAACTGCAAACATACTCGACTTAAATTTATGGGACAGCTGCATTTTTTTCATGATTTCGATATTGGTATCTAGTAACTTATTTTTAATCTGTGATATTGGTCCCATAGATAAAGTTGTTCAGTTTGATGGTCTGATCATCCCCTTAAAATAGTTCCAGCTAATTTTGTTAGACCTTATAATTATACCTTATAGTTAATAAGACAAAATAATAGACCTTATAGTTAATAAAAATCTCTCTATGTATTGTATCTATATATGTATTCTATGTCGTTGTCTAGTCATTATAATACAAATCCAGGCTAGATTCTGGTACTTTAAATGTGACTAGATAATTTGTGTGACAATGTGCAAGACAAATTAAAAAAAAATCCCTATAAAAATGTATTGATTAATAAACTAGTCATTATATAAAAAAATTAGTCGAAAATATTATTAGAATTAATAATTACTTGTTAATAAAATAATTTTCAGGGTCCAACTAAATATGCTGACGGTTTTTAAGAGGATATCGAAAAAAATCAGTCATATAAAACTGCAAACATACTCGACTTAAATTTATAGGACAGCTGCATTTTTTTTATGATTTCGATATTGGTATCTAGTAACTTATTTTTAATCTGTGATATTGGTCCCATAGATAAAGTTGTTCAGTTTGATGGTCTGATCATCCCCTTAAAATAGTTCCAGCTAGTTTTGTTAGACCTTATAATTATACCTTATAGTTCATAATTATACCTTATAGTTAATAAGACAAAATAATAGACCTTATAGTTAATAAAAATCTCTCTATGTATTGTTGTTAAGTCTAAAATATTTGTGTAATAAATTATTTAATCTTTAAAAAACCGATGTTAATCTAATTTGTATTTTTGGCTCAATCACGAAACGGCTTTATGTATTTGGATATAATTTCGCATCCAGAAGAACATTAAGGTAAATTAAAGAAGGTATTTTGTTGAAATGGTAAGTAGGTAATTATTGGAATTAATTTATTTTAGGTTATAATTTTGATTAGAGTAGTAATGCAAACAAGGCACAGAATAGGTAATAGTATACAACGTGTTGAATAAGCGCAAAACCTCATACACCCCAACTGATTTACAACAAAATAATTAGATTGAAACAATAATTTCATTATTTTGTTAGTTAAAATTTAAAGTTATTCACTTTTTAATTTTTGAGGCAAAAATTATTTTTGATCATTTCAGCAATAAATGAAAGCGCTAATGTGCTCATGGATACATTTTAATAATCTTGTATTGGTTGTAAGTAGGGTTAAAGTGCCCGAGCAGTGGGTTGGGATCGGGTTCAGTGAATTTTTAATTTACAACAAATTATTTAATGTTTTGGAAAAAATTACCTATGTTGTAACCATGATAATTAGATTCTGCTCTCGATTCTAACCAAACTACTTTCTAGTTTTGCGTTAATTCATTAACACGTTGTAGATCTTCGCGTTTCCTATACGCATGACGCTGAATCTCTAGGCAGCTGAAATAACTGGGATAATAATTGCGATAAATGAACTGGAGTTTTAGTTGCATCAAAAGATGCAGTCAATACCAATCATGATAACGAAATTATTTCGATCATAGAAGAATTGTAAGAAGCAGGCATCATTTAGGAATAAAAGGAACATAAAAAGTGTAATTGAATTAGTTGTAAAACGTTAGTTGAACATAGATGTTGATAAGTTTGGACACCATGGGCTTAAAATACAATAAATGAAAAACTGTTATTCTTCTGTGGGGACTTGCCACAGATGTCAACACCCACAAGTTATAGCAACGAAGCTAACAGATGGCGCTACGGTCGCACTCGCAAATGTGTACGTAAGACAACTTGCGACGTCACATTGGTAACCCGTTAGCAGCTACACATAAGGTTCACAATTGTATACAAGACATGAATCGCCCAAGAGAAATAATCACAGAGATTGGATATATATATACAAGGTCCAACTAAGATCTGTTGTACCACCACCGGTCCCCAGGCTTCACACCTAGCCTGGCGGAAGATCTTCCCTTTTCCACAGTAGTTCCTCCACACTTATATTGTTAGACTATTGTGATGGTAAATTTGATACACAAAATTATAATATTAAACATTTGGGAAATCCAATGTACTCTGTGATACGAACATAATAGCTTATGTATTTCACCGACTAAGATGAACTAAAAATATTAGACAAAAAATTTTAACCGATTTCAAAAGTAAAAACTAAATTATTAAGATAAACAAAAAACCCGACTGCATAAAAAACCTATTAACTGAAAAGAGAAAAACAAGTTCTATAATCACTAATCAGCTTTAACAGCTTTATTTGAGCAAATATAATAAAATTTTTATTAGGTAGGAAGCGCAAACGGGGACAAAGAATATTTTTGGTTGGTTGTCGATTGGTTTGTCCCCGCCTGCAATACCTACCTCATAACAATCAAATTATATTAGCTCAAATAAAGCTGTTATAGCTGATTAGTGATTACAGAGCTTGTTTTTCTCTTTTCAGTTAATAGGTTTTTTATGCAGTCGGGTTTTTTGTTTATCTTAATAATTTAGTTTATTTCATACTTTTTAGTCTTGTGTCGAAACGGTAACATAAAAGTACTATAATATTTATATATTTGGAATTGTCTGATTAATAGCTTTCATTTGATACCCATATTGTAATTTTTAACAAAAAAAAATTGTTTATTCCCTCTGATTTTTAAGTCGTAGACGCCATCTTGAAATAATATACCCTATGTCACTCTCACGATTTCCGTACGTATGTATTACGTACGTACGTACCTACATACATACATACATACATACATACATACATACATACATACATACATACATACATACATACATACATACATACATACATACATACATACATACATACATACATACATACATACATACATACATACATACATACATACATACATACATACATACATACATACATACATACATACATACATACATACATACATACATACATACATACATACATACATACATACATACATACATACATACATACATACATACATACATACATACATACATACATACATACATACATACATACATACATACATACATACATACATACATACATACATACATACATACATACATACATACATACATACATACATACATACATACATACATACATACATACATACATACATACATACATACATACATACATACATACATACATACATACATACATACATACATACATACATACATACATACATACATACATACATACATACATACATACATACATACATACATACATACATACATACATACATACATACATACATACATACATACATACATACATACATACATACATACATACATACATACATACATACATACATACATACATACATACATACATACATACATACATACATACATACATACATACATACATACATACATACATACATACATACATACATACATACATACATACATACATACATACATACATACATACATACATACATACATACATACATACATACATACATACATACATACATACATACATACATACATACATACATACATACATACATACATACATACATACATACATACATACATACATACATACATACATACATACATACATACATACATACATACATACATACATACATACATACATACATACATACATACATACATACATACATACATACATACATACATACATACATACATACATACATACATACATACATACATACATACATACATACATACATACATACATACATACATACATACATACATACATACATACATACATACATACATACATACATACATACATACATACATACATACATACATACATACATACATACATACATACATACATACATACATACATACATACATACATACATACATACATACATACATACATACATACATACATACATACATACATACATACATACATACATACATACATACATACATACATACATACATACATACATACATACATACATACATACATACATACATACATACATAGGATTAAAAAAATAGGATTCTTCAAAGCATCAGATATCATGAAGTACACGAGACTTGATTTAAAAAAAAGAGTTTGATATTTTATAAATTTTGATTGCAGCAGAAATTAACTTACATAAATAGTAAAATCACAACTAAATAAAGTTTGTTTTGGCGCTTACGTCGTTTTATTTAGTCAGGCGCGCGCGCCGCCCCATCTCTTTCTCTCGCGTCAGGCAGTAATATAAGCTATCACAATCTAGTAAAAAGCTCAGTCGGCTGTAGCCTTTGCCCGCGTCAGACCTGCGTTCGCATGCCCAATTTCCGAATTACGATTAATTATCCAGCTTACGTGTAAATATTATAGTGTAATATATTAAATACAATCTAAAATAAATTCGAGGCCATAGCAGCTTCACATTTAAGGGAATATAATTCGGAGCGCGCTACATACAAACGAAGTCTGGTGATATTTTCAATAGTAACCAATTAAAGTCAATGAAATTTTTCAGAAAAAATCTAAAAACTAATCTCTATGCTTATATGAAGTCAGATTTTCGTTAAAATGTATAGTTTTAAAGTTACAATACCTCAAAGATTTCCATACAAATCTTAAATTAATTCTAGCATTAAAACTGTATATTTTAACGAAAATCTGACTTCATACAAGCATAGAGATTAGTTTCTAGATTGTTTCTGCAAATTTTTCATTTTACTGATTGAAAATATCACCAGACTTCGTTTGTATGCAGCGCGCATTTACGCATTCGGAATAAACTTCTCTTAAGTATATTTCTCACTCAAATATGTATAGCAGTTTTTTTGGACTTCATAGACCAAGAGCTAGCTGTTATTATCTTTAAGTCGTCGGTCACGTAATGAAATCAATTTTCGGTTTTACTATCTTGTTTTTCAATTTCTTCAAATAATTATATTTATTTGTCATAATGGAATCTGGTTATAAACGTATTTATGAACCGTTGTCAGTATTTTTACCGAGTTGAAGGATTCTATTGCTCCGGAACATCTTGCCTGGTATGAGAGTTTGAAAACTCTGTGGCCCTTAATTGTATGGGTCGTCAGTATGGTGAGCCAGGCTGGAGGGCAGGGTAGGGAAGGCGAGTGGTCGCAGAGAGTTTCTTCTTCTAAGTTGTTTCTTTCTAGAGTGCTGGATCCGGAATGAATCTACGCCGATTTGGCGCCATTTTATATCATTTTCAAGCGACCACCCCTCCTTACCCCGCACTCTTGCCCTGAATACAAATCTCTTTATTTCTCATACAATCTTAATTTCTACGCTTACAAACCAATTTTTAGAATAAGAAAATAAGTATCTTAATAATTATATAGTTAAGATACTTATTTTCTTATTCTAAAAATAGCATGTGCATCATCCGCCGGTGCATAACAGAGTGCAGAACGAAAAGGAAAGGTACAATATTTATATTACCCCGGCCCCCGCTTCCTCATAACACAGGTTCCGGACGCCGGGGCCCCCCTCGCTCGCCTGTATGCGCTGACAGAGATGGAGCGTTCTGTCACTTTCTAACAATTATTTCTAATAGGATTCTACCCCTTCTAATGAGGTAGTGAAGCTTACTGGCGTAATTTCTAATTGGAATTTATAAGTTCTAACTCGATTCTAATTGTTTTATTTACTTGTGCTATGCGTTAATTTTAATAGGGAAGTGTACCTAATCTAATCTGGAGTAGATATCACTAGAGAAATCAAATAAGAATCCTATTAGAACTATTTACATAACTTATGTGCTAAGCACTAATTCTAATAAGAAAAAAATATTTATTGAAATGAACACTTAACCTAAACTTATCCTACTAGTATAAAAGGGTATATAAAACGAAATAAACAAAGTAATGTAAAAAACTATGTACAAAGGTAGTCAATTCAGGTTCTGTCGTGCACATTTCTCCCGCGGTCGCAGGCAGGTGATGCGCCGCGCCGTCGCCTCCTCGCTGACCGCCACCGCGCGGCCTTGGCGAGCTCCTTCTCCGCAGCCTTGAAGCACGTCGCGTTGTCACTCCATAGCTCCTTAGGCACTCCTCTTCGTGCCCCGAACCTCCTCAGGTCGCCGGTCGCCGGAGAAGTAGGCTTCGCTCTTCGTATCTTGCATAGTTGACAGTGTTTGATGACGTTCACGCACCGTCGGTCGTATCTTCAGTACCCATAGTCGCTGCTGTAGCTCATTCACGACAGTTTCGATCCCGCCATGTAGTCGCTCGTGTACGTGTTGTATGGAGTCGTTTTTATTGTTTTCTTTCGTTCGTTTGCGCTTCGTAGCCAATACTGTTTCATTTTTCTTCTTTCGACATAAATTGACGAACTGTAGCATGCGCACCGTAGCTCGTAGCAAAAGTGGGAACGACGAAAATCGCTCGATTTGAGGTAGGTGAGCGTAGTCAGGTCGCTGGTGGGTGACGTGACAAGTCCCCTCTCCTCTCCTGTCTTCGGTGCTTCTGTCTTCGTCTCTTGTGGCCATTCTCGTTCGTGGTTTCGTAGGAAGCTCGGCCCGTTGTACCATCGGACCTCGCTCCCGCCGATAGAGACCGTGGCGCCGCCCGAGTTGGTGGAAAACTGCTATACTACTGAATTTGTATTGGACACCCATCCGCATAGCTCGAAGCCGGCTTGCCGATGAATGTAGTCGACTGATTTCGATACTTCTTTGGCTTCTTTTTCGGTCGGAAAACTTGTTATGTAGTCGTCCATGTAGTGGTTCTTTTCAATGGCTCGCGCGGCTGCAGGATACTTTTCTTTGAAGTCTGAAGCATTTCTATTCTTCACGTATAGCGCGGTGCATGGTGATGACATCGCGCCGAAGATCACCGACGTCATGCGTCCCTCTCTCGTCGCCCCGCTATAGAAATCGTAGTGCCTCTCTGTCGTCCTCTTGAACTCATATTTGCATAAACATTAATTCCTTTATGTCAGCTGACACGGCGTGTTGGTGTTGACGAAATCGCATTACAACTCCCGGCAGAGATTGCAGCAAGTCTGGACCGCAGAGTAGCATATCGTTCAGGCTGCGTCCGGCTGTCTTCGCTGTGGCGTTGTGTACTACTCTTATCTTCGGTTTCGCGGGGTTAATGACCGCGAAGTGGGGTAGGTACCATGTTTTATTTGGCACCGGTGGTGTGGTAGCTTCCTCGGCGTAGCCCAAAGTGAAGAGGGTTTGCATTCTTTCTTCATATTTCTTTTTCAGGTCTTCATCTCGGTCTAGTTTCTTCTCTAGGTTGTGCAGCCGTTTGAGTGAGTTTTTGTAGTTGTTCGGAATCTTCATGTCTTCTTCTTTCCATATAAGTATTATTTGAAGCGTCTGTCGGGCAGGCGGTGACTGGTATCATTCAATATCTTCAATGCGCGCTGCTCAGGGTCACTATTCTGTACTCGTTTTTCTATCCCGATTGATTCAAACTCGAAATAATTCTTCATCATTCTTTCATCAATTCATACGTGTATAGTTATTGAAATTATGTATTTTCATTAATAACGCCAAATAATATTATACAGGGTGTAAGGAAAAGTATCATTTTACTATGGGAGCAAACCGTTATGGGAGTTACAACTCTTTGCGTTCTACCTATCTATCTCAAGAACGGTTAACTATATTAAATATTATAAATGACCAAATTTGAAGAAAATTTAAAGTTCTACAATTTTTTTTAAAACTTCAAAGGTCATTTAGAGCATAGAAAAGAAGATATTTCCTAAAGACCTTTGAAAGACCTTTGAAAGAGTTTTTTGACATTTTACCTTGAATCTTTTGACCTGCATAAACGAGATTTTATGTGACATTTGACCTAACGTATAGGATGTCATAACGATGATTTAAAGAAGTTTGTAGCTTATTATCTCTCATTCCGAGGTTGACCCTTTTTTCACCTAATTTTCCTGGGGTACTAGGAGAAACAGTGATAATGAATAACAAAACGGAACAAAACATTAAATTTGAAACGTAGGCAGGAACATACCAGAAGTATGAGAGAAAAGAAAAGGTAATAAGTTGTAAATGATTTTCCAGCACTCTGTGACCTAAACCTGCATATACGTTTAGCACCCTTGCTTGTGCTCGGGTGCTAACTTCACGCTGTGCAATAGTGAACTAATTAAGTCACACTTATCGTAATGTACTAAATGTTGTAAATAAATGTTGATTTTAGGTCGTAAGATAAATATTATTAGTGATTTTGTAAATAAATGTTGATTTACCATTTTAAAATTCATTCATACCTGTTATAATATCCTGCATCATCCTCATCCTTCAATGCTATGCCATGCATCTGAGGGATGCGAGGTATTTTAGAATTACCTATGGATTTTCAAAATAGGTTTATGAGTGTTATACAACTTCTCAACCTGAAAGTTCTTGTGGTATCGAGAATAACTGAGATTATTGCAGTATTACGAAACTTATTTTTTCACGTTCTTCTTACATTTTTGTTGACGGCGTAAAATAACTTCCAGGTTTCATCTAGATAGTCGGATGTTTTGACCATAGAATGTTTTGACTTGTATTATATCAATTACAAGTACAAAACAAGAAGTTGAATTGATTTGATTACGGGACCTAATGATGGAAAGTTACCAACAGGTAGCTCTCGTACTATAAAGTAAAACAAAATCCTGTAATGATAGTTTTTTTCCTTCTAAATAGGTACAGTGATTTTCGGTATGATATTAATGAGTTTTAAGTTTTTTAAGTGAAATCAATTAAAGAGTATCGTTAGTTAGGTATTGTTTCTATCTATAAAGTGGTTGTCCGTAATTGATCCTGTAATAAATTAATAATTGATCAAGGAGGATAAATAGAACGATACTTAATTATGATATATTGTGTTTTTTCATACGACAAAAGGTACTAATAATATCTTAACAGCGAAGCGTCTTCTACGCATTTTGAGTGATTTGATTTTCGCGGGCTAGTGCGCGACGATGTTCGGTAGCGGGGCGCGGGGCGCGTGCTGCGACTAAGCCACGCCCATTTCGCTTCAATTATTTTTCGACATAGGCCCTTAATTTGTTTTATCGGAGTCGCTGTCAAGTAGGTATTCGCAACTGAGCTTGCAGTAATTTTTTGGCTTGGCTTGATAGGTACCGACACCAATAAAACAAATTAATGTTCTTATACAACGTTTTAATGAATTAACGGAAAACTAGAAAGTAGTTTGTTGAGCAGAATCGAATTATCATGGTTTCAACTCAGGTAATATTTTTCAAAATATTAAATAATTTGTTTGTAGAATTTTTAATTTACTGAACTCGATCTCAACCCACCGCTCGGGCACTCTCACCCTACTTACTAACAAAGGAACATTCTTTAAATGTATACATGAGCAAGTTAGCGCTTTCATTGCTGAAATGATAACAAATAATTTTTGCCTCAAAACTTAAAATGCGAATAACTTTAAATTTTAACAGTCAAAATAATGACATTATTGTTTCATTCTAATTATTTTGTTAAAAATCAATTGGGGTTATGAGGTTTTGCGCTTATTCATTAACACGTTGTATACTTCATTTTAAATAAGGGCGAATAGATTTTTGCACAACCCTTGCCCCATAACTCGGTGGTAGAGCGCAGATTAGAGTCACGACAGTCTTAAGACAGACTATTGCAGTACAAAATGTATGAAGACACGCACACTCGCAACAAAACGTCTCATAGACAAAGTAGTTTAATGCCTACAAGAACGAGTCTGACTAAGGACCCTGTATGAATAACTACGCTCGGCGTCTTTGAATAAATTAATTTAATTTAATTTAATTAAGTGTGTTTCTATGAAACTTCATTCACTAGAAAGAACCCCCAACGCCATAAAATGAATAGGATAGGAATTGGAAAATTTTAGGAAATTTAAATGAGCTTCATTACGTAGAACCGATTTCTTTTTCCGCCTTACCGCTTAGTTTTCGAGATATTAACGCAAAACCTAAAATGGGACCTTTTAAACCAAAGCTTTTAACTTGAAGCTGGCGTCGCCCCGGGCTGGGGACTTTTATATGTTAAACCTGGGTCACCTCTCTACACGATTTATTGTATTTATTTGCCAATTTCGGAGCTTCGTTGATTGAACGATAAGTAGGTACCTAACAAACGGAAAAACAGATGCAGTGAGAGAGTTCCCAACTTTACCGGAAAAGAAGCGAACCTCTTCGTTGAAGATCAGACCATGTATAATCTGGATTTTAACGCCATCTACCCATTTTATTACAAATACGAATAAAAGTAGGTTGGCTACAGAAGCAGATAGACAGTTTTGCATGGATATGCATCTTGTAGGCTTAGCTATGTGCAAAAGTATTGATTTGATACTCTCAGCGACCTCTAGTGCTCAGCAAATACTACAAAACATTATAAAGCTCAGTTTTGCATGGATATGCATCTTGTAGGCTTAGCTATGTGCAAAAGTATTGATTTGATACTCTCAGCGACCTCTAGTGCTCAGCAAATACTACAAAACATTATAAAGCACGTTGTTTCTCTTAGTGTAATAGTCCATAGTTCGACTAAGTGCAAATAGAGGTCACTGCTAGTATCATAATAACAAATTAAATATTATGCGTGTTATCAATATTATACACAGATATTATGATTAAGGGTATATTACTGTTGGCGCGCTCCATACAAACGAAGAATGGTGATATTTTCAATACTAACCAATTAAACTCAATGAAATTTAACAGAAACAATCTAGAAACAAATCTCTATGCTTGTATCGTGTCAGATTTTCCTTAAAATGTACAGTTTTAAAGTTACAGTGCCTCAAAGATTTCCATACAAATCTTAAATTAATCCTAGCATTGAAACTGTAAATTTTAACGAAAATCGGACACGATACAAGCATAGATATTTGCAATAAAATACGACCACTGCAATACGACCTAAAACCACGAGCAAGTGAAGAGAGCTCGAGGATTTACTCCAATATTATTAATTCGTACAATCGCAATGCGATCCAAATCTGGGAGCAAACGAAGCGAGCTCGAGATTTAACTGCAATGTAATGAGATCACTGCAACACGATTTAAAACCTGAAAAGTGAGCTTGAGATTTTGCTACATTGTAACTATTTTGAATATTAGGGGTCGGGAAGCTTTGTATTAGACGGATGGATGGATAATTTAACCGATTTTACAGCAGAGGGGGTCCACTGCTTCTCACAGAGGTTCCATCGAATGAGTCGATGCATAAAATGAAATAGAGGCTACTTCTAAAAACCCAACCTCCTACTTCGATCCACTTTTTATTTTCCAGAATCTTTCAGTATGCCCTAAGTACACAAAAGACCACGAACGAGGTCATTTTGTAGAACCTTTTATTTTGCATTTTTTCTCTTTAACTAAATAAACTCAAAACAAGACCGTGGTTCATAACGACTCGTTATGCCGACCCAGTATACATCTGTGTTATTTTAACCTTAGTATCGGTTTCTATTGCGATAAACATAATTATTATCTATCTACTATTAATGTATAAATAGATCGTCTCGATTGATTGGCACAATGTCATTGCCCAGGTACGTAGACTAAATAGCCTCTGCTTTATCAGTAACTTATCACGTAGCTATAGTTAACAATCGAATAGACTAGATTATTCTTTGGTTTTATTTAGCAAATGTTTATCTTAGACTGTTAGTGTGGTCATCAGCGTGGCAGGAAGTGTAATCTTTTGGGGAAATACCTTTTAAATACTTTGGATAATTCGAATACTTGCTATTAAAGTGAGTTGGTTTATTAATTAGCTTTTGATCAGCAGTGGGAAAACTGGGAAATAGTAGGTTTCTTAAAAAATAAGAAACAAAAAATAAATAAATAAATATCTTGGACATTATCATACCTATAAATAATATAGCCACATTTAAAGTACCAGAATCTAGCTTGAACTTGTATTATGGTGACTAGACTGCGATATAGACTATGTATACAAGGTATTACAAAATTAAAAACCATCAAACTGACCAACAGACGGAAACGGGAAACGGGACCAACATGACATCAAAATCACGAAAAAAAATCTGCTGTCCCATACATTTAGCTCGAGTAGATTTGTAGTCTAGTATGGAACATGTTTTTTTTTCTCTATTTCGATATTGGTCCCACAGAGAAAGTTGTTTGATGGTCTAAATTAAATGTTTATTTGTATTTTGTAACACCTTGTATATGCATACAAACATCCATGGCTCGGGTACAAATATTCATATTCATTATACAAATATTTGTCTCTTACGGGATTCGAACCCGCGACCCTCGTCACAGCAGGCAGGTTCACTAATGACTGAGCTACCGGGCCGTCAAAAACGCCACGGCACAAAAAAAGGGTAAGTTATCACAAAAATATAGTACTTATACAAGGTGTAACAAAACGCTCTAATAATTATTTCGAGGGGTGGTTTAGACCATCAAAATAAACAACGTTCACTATGGAGACGGTAAAAAAAAAAAACTGCCGATATTTTTTTTTTGTAGCAATACTACTGCAGTTTTGTATGAATTTGGCACAGAACCGTAAGGAGTGGAGTGGAGAGGAGAAAGGAGGCCTATGCCAAGCAGTGGGTCGATTTGGGCTGAATTGGTTGATTGATTTAAATTGAAACTATATCATATTATATACCTAGGTATTATACACTTGGAAGCTTCTACTGGCCTCTACATATCAAACTTATATAATGATTAAAGTATGCTTCAAAGAGTTTTTTCGAAAACAAATGTTTTTTGTGTGTTTACGACAAATTATCTCTGACGTCTTGACCTAATCTCCGGGGTCAGTTGAAGCATTATTACAAAACACAGCCCGTCTCAGCCACAGTCTGCCCTGAGACCTTGCCACTATGAACATATACGTATCATTCATATCAGTGCTAGTCGCGTGCACGGCCGCAACCACTCAAGATCCCAACAGCTACTGGACAATATTTCATCCAGCCGAAACCATGAGAGCGTTCATTGACGCTAAAACAAACGTCGAAAATGTCATCAGCTCAAGTTACGACAACGCTAAGAAGATGAAAGATTCAGTAAGCAACTACGTTCGAGAACAAAAAAGAAAGATGTCCAACGAAATTAATAACTACGTGGAGACAGTTAAAGAAAGTGGAAGAAAAGTTGCAGAGACTTGGTCTTTTTTACCGAACGATAAATTAGAACCTGAATCACAGCTGGAAAATCCTGACGTAGTTCTATCTGTGCCCGCTATTATATCCCGAAATGGGTACATTTGTGAGACTCATACAGTAATATCTGAAGGGTACGTATTGAATATCCATAGGATACCCTCTTCGGCGACTGGTGGAGTTTCAAAGAAGACTATATTACTTCAACACGGGTTGTTTGCTAGTTCCGCTGATTGGATACTCAATGGACCCGAGAAGGGATTAGCGTACGTCCTGTCTAATGCAGGTTACGATGTCTGGATGACCAATATCAGAGCTAACAAGTACTCAAGAGAGCACACTACGTTGAAAACCAATTCAAAGTCCTATTGGAATTTCTCCTGGCATGATGTAGCTCTGTATGATATACCCAATGTCATAGACTATATTCTCAAAGTGAAGGGATCAGATACCAAGATTACTTACATAGGACATTCTATGGGTACTACTATTCTGTTTGCAATGTTAACTCTTCGGCCAGAATATAATGATATCTTAAGCGCAGGATTCGCTTTAGCTCCTGTAGTTTTCATGTCAGATTTGAAGTCACCAATAACTTCGTTTGCTTCTATAACAAGCAACGTCGCTCAGATGGAGATGTTGTACGGTTCTTACGAATTTGTACCAAAAGACTCATCATTGGGAAGAATTACCAAGTCTTGTCACGACGAACACGTGGATTTCGCTTTATGCAAGAATGCATTGTTCTACATATGCGGTTACAACGAAAAACAATTCAACAAAGCTATTTTGCCTGTATTCTTAAGCCATCTGGGAACAGGCACATCTTGGAAAACAGCAGTACATTTTACTCAAGAGATTGTATCGGGCGGTAATTTCCAACAATTCGATTACGGAGCGTACAACAATCTCAAGATATATGGGTCGGAGTCGCCTCCAGAATATGATTTGAGCAAAATCACTTTACCGATAACTTTGTTTTGGTCGCAGAATGATTTGTTATCGAGCGAGAAGGATGTGAAAAAGCTTTACGAAGTATTGCCTTCTTCGACTGAATCATATTTGGTGCCAGACCCTGGTTTTAATCATTTAGATTATCTGTGGGCCATTGACGCTCCGAGGCTGTTGAACAATAAGATTTTAGATTTCCTAAAGAAGATTTACGACGAACGAAACTCTATTTTCGATCAAAGATTTGTTAAATAGTAGGTATCGTGGTTCTCTGAGAGAATTGTGAATTATTTGCCTATCGCTTCTCAGTATTGCGGAGGAAAGATAAGGGGAATGAACATTGTTTTCTGTTGTTCTAAGAAAAGAGATTACTCATCATGTGTTTAAATGATAATTAAGAAGTAATGAGAGCAAAGTTAGGTCATGCGGGTTACTAACATGAACCAAACATAGTTTAAAGATCGAATTGTGAACTATGAATGTGAGTGATAGGGACACATAACATTATAAGAGGGGTTAGAAGTGCAAAGTAGGCGTGGAACGTGTCGCCACAGGTTATGCAATGATTTGCATAACACCATAAGGCGCGCGACGTGATGCGAGCGAGAGGGCATGAGTAATTGTAGCAGCGTGAGCGGGAAGACAAGTGGCGACAGCCGTCTTCGAAGCAAAAGCGCTTTGCTTTTCTAACCCCTCTTATAATGTTCTGTGGTTAGGGATCATAATAAGGATAATAACAGGGACATAATCGCAAAGCACATTGTTAAATCTCAAACTAACAAATGTTGGAAAATCCAAACGCTGTCTGGCTTTGCTAGAGTAAAGATAAATTGATGCCTTTTGATCTGCTGAATATCTTTGTATAACTATGAAGTCGATCGATAAAATATTGAATAAAATTTGATAAAAAATTGTTTATAATTGAAAGCACACATTGTTTTATTCATTTCATTATCCTAATTAGGGTTCCGTAGTCAAACAAAGAACTCTTATACTTTTATCCATTCTGTCTGTCTGTATGCCCCACCTCAAGTCCCAAGTCTTCAGTTTTACCTCAATTACTTGCAAATTTTTGCACCTATAGAATCTAAATTTGCCACGAAGACAGATAACATTGACCCAAAAATTATTAACTGAAAAGAGAAAAAAAGCTCTATAATCATTAACCAACTTTGTGCCAACATAATTTGAATGTTATTAGGTAGGTAGATGGAGACAATGAAATTACAAATTAAACCTACCTATTTTTTGGTTATTGCTTTATGCCTGCAATATATATCTAATAACAGTCAAATTATGTTTGACACAAAAAGTTGGTAGGTATAGCTGGTTAATTATTATAGAGCTTGTTTTTCTCTTTTCAGTGAATAAATTTTTCATGTAGGCGTTTTTTCTTTTTCTTAATAATTAAGTTTATTTAATACTTTTTATTACTCTTTTGTCAAAATAGTAGCATAAAAGTACTGAAATATATATTTATATATATTTGGAATCTGCTATTCACTAGCTTTCATTTGATAACAAAATTTTAATTTTTAACAAAAAAAATTGTTTATTCCCTCTCAATTTTTTATTTCGTAGACGCCATCTTGTAGGCGTAGGCGTGCCAAAGAAATAGACATACAAACATACATACACACATACATTCATACTTACATACATACATATGCCCGAAAAACATAACCCTCCTTCTGGCGCAGTCGGGTAAAAACAGAAATAAGGTCGTTGTGAAGAAAACTATATTTTTTTATCCCTCTCCCATGCAATTAAAAGGGGGTTGGGGGTTGATGATGATGATAGGTACTGAAATGTAATGTAGGCAATTCTGTATACTCGTTTAGTTAAAATGATAACAATAAACGTGATTAATCTTATAACTATTATAAAACTGTAACAGAAGTGGGTCTGTACATTGAAGATATTTACATGAAAAAGATTACGATATGGTTTATAGGTTTCCCGGACTCCAAATCAAACTTTTTTAGAATTTTTATTTGATTGTCTGTTTGTTTGTTTGTTTGTTTGTATGATTGTAACAGCACCACGCAAAAACTACTGAACCGATTTTGATGAAACTTTTTTGTTTGATAGCTTATTATCTGACTTAAAATCTGGTATAATGGAGAAGATAACAAGGTTACAATATTACACTTTTAAGTACGTAGAATAAAAGTCTAGACCGTACACATTATTCTAGTTTTTAAATCACATCAATCGGTGCAATATTACCGAAGTTATGGGAAGTTTACGTAGGTTTTTTAAATCTCGTTAGTGTTCGCGAGTATCGCGTGGCGTCATCGCTCCCAAACAGCATGGCGGCGGGCGCCCGCCTCATACTTCCGTAGTACATTTCGTGGGTAAGTTTGGGTGTTTATTTACACTGAACCCTGTAGTTTTAAACTCATAACTATTGTTTCTTCTTGAAATTATAATTATTATTAACCTTGGAATAGTTCAATAAATCATTAGTTGGAATATTAAGTGATTAGACACTGCGAGTCGAGTACATATAAAAAGCATATTACTCGTACTAGCAATAACCAAGTACCTATTACCACAGCGCAGCATAACTGTAGGTATATTAGTTCTTCCAGTACGGCAACGAATGTACTTGCGCAGAGCAACGACGGGGGCCTTGCGGGGAAGCGGGTGTCGCTTTTGGTCTGTTCTCATCGCATTTGTCCATTTTTTTCGAATTTTCGTAAAAAAACAACTGTTCGGGTGTTTTTGTGGCCGTATTTTTACACTGAGACACAATACAATATTTGATAGATGTTATCATGTTTTCAAAACAAAGTATTTCCGCGCGCGACGGGCACATTCGGGTAAAAGCTTCGAATCCCCTAGTATACGCGCGGAGATTGGGACTCGTGACGTCATCAACAATATCGCGCTCGGTCCGCGGCTTAGACCGAAATTGTTAACTTTGCACTTTTATATCTCGGTTAATTTTAAAGATAGAAAAATAATAAAAACACAGTTATTCTCGTAATTTTTTTTAAAACAAAAATTGGTTATCTTCTCCATTGGTGCGGATGAAGTCGCGGGTATCTAAGACCAGAAACTTACCGCGACGAATTCTCTGAATAGTTTAGATTTTTAGGTTTCCGTACCCAAAGGGTGAAAACAGGACCCTATTACTAAGCCTACGTTTTTCGTCCGTCCGTCCGTCCTACCTATTTAGGGCTGTAACTTTTGAACCGTAATAGCAAGACAGTTCAAATGTTCACAGAATAAGCGTTATGTCGGCGGATTTGTTAACAAATAATAATAATGTCGAAATGAAAAGTTAAAATTGAAGGGGGGTCCTCATACAAGAAACTAGTTTTCATCAACGTTTTTTCTTCTCGCTCTATCGAGAAAACAGTAATACATACAAGCGTCAAACTTGGTGTGATTATAGAGCGAAATTTACAGTATAACAACGAATAATAAAAACCGGCCAAGAGTGAGTCGGTCTCCTGTTAAAGGACCAAGACAAAAAACATTTTTATGTTATTATGTTGTGTGGTGGTGTGGTACGGAACCCTCGGTACGCGAGTAGCCCGACTCGCACTTGACCGGTTTTATTATAAACATGTGTTATTCAAGGTGTTGCAAAAATACATTAAGGGGCTGGTTTAGACCATCAAACTGAACAACTTTCACTATGGGACAAATATGGAAATCGCGAAAAAAATACAATGTTCCATACAAATCTACTCGAGCTAAAATGTATGGGGCGGCAGATTTTTTTTCGCGATTTCATTGTTGGTCCTATGGTAAAACTTATTCAGTTTGATGGTCTAAACAACTTATTTTTACTTTTGTAACACCTTGTATAGTATTGCTAAATAAACTGAAATTAATTACTACTGAGACTACTGACGCACGTAGAGTCAAATTTTTCCTGGGTTTTTATGTAAAAACATATCGATAAATACTTTATTTGTGTACTTCCCAGGTCATTTGATAAGACTGTGTTGATATAAAGTATACATAATTATAATTGTTTTGATGTTTCTATTGAAATCCGTTTCAAATAGTAGGTAGGGGAGACTGGGGTCAAATGAACCGCGTGGCGGTTGAATCAGTGGCGATTTCTAGGAAACTACCCAAGCTATCTATGTGTGGGTACCATCAACGCGCTTAGTTTTAGCGTCAAGTGTAACCGTCGATCAGCCGGGACCACAGCGCCGCGCGGTCGCTTGCAGGGAGGTGTTACAGTTTTCGGACCCTCAAAGTAAATATTTTGACACTTAAAATCTACGAAATCTCTATGTTAACGTAATTATTTAGAATTTTCCTTTCTTCCATGTGTTTATTGGTCTTTTGAGCATATTTTAGTGAAAGTCTTATCTTCGTACAGTTTTTAGAATCGGAGTAAATTAATAATCTTTCTGAAATGGCCTCTCGGGGCAGTTGGACCACGTTGCTAGGGACCTATTGAACCGGTGTAATTGCCCCAATGGTACAATTGTCCCTTAGATTTTTTTGTAGGTTAACATTTCGTCTACAATTTTGTACATTGAAGATATTTAGAAAAAAAGGTTACGCTATGGTATTTTGGCGTCCCTGACTCAAAATAAATAAAACCTTGGATTTTGATAATTTAGCTTGTATTTTATTTTAATTTAAAACATTTAAAACTTAAGTTTGATTTTCTTAAAGAAATATTAAAATACTTTGAAATTGTTTAATCTATGTGGCAGTTGAACCATTGGGTCAATTGAACCAGAACTATTTTCATACAAAATAAAAAACACATTTATATTAGATATCTTAGGGATAAATTACATAAATAGCATTGATTTCCGCAAGAATTTTCACACTACGTTCATAGCGTCTTGTAAAATTAACATAGATTCAATAAGTATTGAAATAGCTATTGGCTAGTTATTGTTCCTATAATTTTGTTGTAGTCGAATGTTTTACTTTTATATATTGAGCAGGGGTAGTTAATGATATTGTCTATTACATAAATTAAAATATTCCTGTTATATTGACGAGAAAGATGACTAACATGACTTTGAAAGACTGGTTCAAACGACCCCAGGCATGGGTCAATTGGACCATTTTCCCCCGACGTGCTTAATTGCCCATATCTCTTTTCCTATTCATCAATTGATAACATTTGCAATGGTATTCTGTACCGGAATAAATAGCCTATGAACTGGTGTAAACAGTTTATGGAAAATGCTGATAGTTTAGACGCAAATCACTGTTGAACGAAAAATGGACCGATTGACCCCAGTCTCCCCTACCTATGTATCTACAATTGCATTGAATTCCATCCGATTTCGTACACAGGATAAGTATTTATTTGTTGTTTATAACCAACAGGTTACATATTAAAACATATAATTTCACATCTTTCAGTTAGGTGTGGGTTTGATACATACCAGGTGGGCACAACATTCACTACAACTATACAACGTGTTAATGAATTAACGCAAAACTAGAAAGTAGTTTGTTTGGAATCGAGAGCAGAATCGAACTATCATGGTTTAAACATAGGTTTTTTTACAAAATATGAAATAATTTGTTTGCAAAATTTAAAATTTACTGAACTCGTTCGCAACTCACCGCTCGGGCACTCTCACCCTACTTACCACCAAAACAAGATTCTTAAAATGAACTTATACATGACACGTTAGCGCTTTCATCCATTGCTGAAATGATAACAAATCATTTTTGCCTCAAAACTTAAAATGCGAATAACTTTAACTTATAACCATCAAGATAATGAAGTTATTGTTTCAATCAAAATATTTTGTTATAAATTAGTTGAGGTGTATGAGGTTTTGCGCTTATTCATTAACACGTTGTATAAAATCATTATGTAAAGGTTTACATTATTATAAGTAGGTAAGGTGTCAATAAACATATCGTATCTTTTTCCTCACAAAGGCAACAAATTACAACAATTACAATTATTAAATAAAAAAGTTTAATATGAAATTGATCTCAGCACCATACGAAGCACGCATCAAATTCGATCCTTCATCCTCAACATTCGATTTTACCGTGTTGAATTCGTATTTTATAGGTTCCTAAGTGATTGCGACCAATATCCTTATAAGCTTAGATCAAAGTAAAAGTAATGGATAAACTGCCAGTTGCACGTACGTTCATTAAAGTTAATCCTCCATTAAATCTCTTGCCGTCACTTTTTTTCTGGTTGACGTAGTAAAAGCTAGCAAGAGATTTAATAGAGGATTAACTTCAATAAATGTACGTGAAACTGACCGAAAATGAGGCAAAACAAATGAATGATATACTTCAAATTTGTACCGAGATGACAGACAATAATTGTGCTAGTTTGTATGGACGAATTGCACTAGTTGTGTGCTTCAATTTAACGCGCTAAAGCGCGTATCCATAAACCCCATCCATTAATTTCACTTGGCCTATCCATTAAATTTACTTTGATCTAAGCGTATAAGAATGCACTCTCTCTTCCTAACCGCCCTGAATCTGATGGGATGTTAAACCGATATCAGAAGTGGGATCGGTCGGATGCAGCGGCTATAAACTGTATCCGACCCCACTTTCCACTTCTATTCATATCGGTTTACTCCATTTAATACACGTATTTGTATTTAATCCGCTCTCCTCTCACTCTCACTTCAGTTAACCGCTATAAGAGAGCGGGCCATAAATTGTGGCGGCCACCGGAACCTGAACACCAGTGACTGTGACCGGTGGACCATTTGCACCGAGTCTAATTGGTAAAATAGAGGGCTGGCCTTTCACTCTCAAAAAAACTGCGAAAGAAACTTCACTCCTTAGTCGCGTCGTACGGTACCTACCTGAAGAAATAGGTTGGTCTATTCTAATTTACGGCCGAAACTATAAATATCGTCCAAAATACTCCTACATTTACTCTATTACAACCCAACGAGGCCGGTTCCATTGTTGTCAAGCATTGTGTCGTGAACTCAGTGTGGGGACCAAATTAATTGTCAACATGACATAAGTACACGACCCCTTGAATTAGGCTCAGTTGTCCGAGTTCCTACATATATTACACACTACACGACTTGTCGGGTCTCATTAGGGGTATAACATAACCGTATTATAATATTACCATTGGCGCGCTCCATACAAACGAAGATTGGTTATATTTTGAATACTAACCAATTAAAGTCAATGAAATTTTCTTTCATGGCTTTGCTTGAAGCTTGAAGGCTCTTATTGGATCGCTTTTAGGTACATAATGCAGCTTTTAGAACACGCGTGCCAAAATGTTTACATTATCGCTCTAGTGCGGTACATAGATATCCAATAGAGGATTGAGCTGTACCAAATTATCTTTCTCTTGCTTTAATCAAAAATGATCCTTATCCCAAACACATAAAAACTATTTGACACGCATAAAGTCGACCACACTAGAAGAAGAAGGAGCTCTGTACGCGGTGTCTCGTTCTAGCCGTGTACTGGTGTTGCCATATGTTAACGTTATGATTACAGCCGAATTGGTAAGATCTCATGAAGCAACAATGTATCAAAACTTCTTATAATTATTTGTGTGTTGGAAAGAAGTGGTAGTAAAAAAGAAAAAAGTTGACAACCCAATTTGCCATTTTATTTGAAATTGCCGCTAGACGTCAAATTAATTTTTATTATTTTAATTCATATTTTTATGTTACAATGGGTCGCATTTGTTTAATCGACGGCTGCAAAAGCGAGTATTATCCGGATTGTGGCTTATCGTATCACAGGTTTGTATTTGTAATAGGTTTTCGTCTTGAAAATATTAAATGAGTTAGGGTAACAACAAACATAGAAGGTAAGTTTCGGAAGCAAAAAAAATTTCGGATTGAATTAAAATTGCTCTATAATACCTTCATTATGATAAAAATGACGAAGATAAAACATACTAGTTAGGTATGATATGATATGGTATGCTGGCGTTGCGCTAGCGTACACACGAACACAAAAAATCTCGCATCAGCATTTCATCAGCTACGGAGGAACTCAGTAGAATGCTCAATCTTGAGGGAGGCCCATCGGCTGAGATGATGATGATGATGACTTTTTTTTACCTGGTACACATTTTCTGCGGCTACACAAATATTGAAAAAATATTAAAAGTCCTAAACGTATAATCGCATTGCCACCCTACTAAGGATAGGGACACCGGGTCCAGTAATCTTTATCCCGCTCTTCACAAAATTCTGAGAAGAGCGCATTCCAGGTTTTACGTAGTAAATTAATATTTCTATGGTGCGGTAATGTTACTTTTTTTCTATAGTTTATTGTTTTTAAATCTCAGCAAAGAGTTTTTATGTAAAAAAATCAAACTTTTTTCAGAATAAATTAATTTGTTTTAGGTACAATATGATAAATAAACTCTTCGTTTTCATCAAACAATTTGTTTTAGTTAACAAATTAACATTAATTTGTGTTGTTAAATACATAAATTTTATGTTTATAACGTTTTTAATATTGGGTTGTTTGGAACGAAATGTCGTTGGTTGAATGTCGGCTAAAGTCATTGCCTCTTCGTCGACCTGCGCGCGCATAGCTATCTCAACCAAAGGCACGGAACGCAAAAAAAAGAAGCCCATCGGCATTTCCTACAAATATTTGTCTAAAATGGTTGTATTTACGAAATTTTATTACTTTTTCCTCCCAACTATGTTGAAAAACGTCGTATGAAACGCATGCACGTTGGTCACCACAGCCTTGGCTGGCATAACAGCACTCGCCTGGCGGCTCGTGCTGCAATCCCGCCTCGGCTGTAATGACTAACTGTGCTCACTTTTGTCATAATGTATAGGTACTATTATCGGACAGTGTGTAGACCCCTGGGTGTCTAGGGCCTTTCTAATATAACAGTCAACAATTTAATAATTTAATTTCCCTCCGGTCGGATTTATGGGATGGATAAAGTTATGTCTAATGTGTCCTTCCGTATCGCTTCGTTTATCTTTTTCTACGTACAGGGTGTTTAGATATTAACATAATGTCTGGAATACGAGGACAAGCGATAATTCTCAGTGGGGCCTAAATACACCGTGTGGGGAAATTCTCTATCGATAGTATTGCACTCCGTCAACAGTAGATAATTATTGCCACGTTCCGAGTTATCGATAGTACCTAGTATCGTTTGCAAATAGAAACTATCGATAGTTCGGCTCTGCAAGGCTACGATGACTACTTGGTTAATTATATCAGAAGAATAAAGTTGACGAAATACAGGTAATTATAAAGTTTTTATAATTGTTTTTTTTGAGAATGGAGACGGTGTGACCTAAACCGCGTGACCAACACGTGATTTAAGGAATGAAGAAGCGCGGGGAGAGAAAAGGGCCTTCGTTTCTCTGCGTGTTTGATTAAACATTTTGCGAGTTATTCTTGAAGAAACTTAAATGTTGAAATTGCAAAGAATTTAAGTTAAAAATGCTTTTGTTATTTAATTGGAGTATGGAGAGGTCGTGGCCTAAACCGCGTGACCAACACGTGACGTGGGGAAACGCGGGGAGGGGAGAGGCTTTCGTGTTCCAGTGCTTGTTATTTGTTTCTCACTTTTGCTTGAAGCGCGTTGAAGGACCGTCGATACCGAATTGTGCGAAAATTGTACTCTTCGTCTTATCGTTTGAGCAGCAAGCCCTGGTGGCAGAGTTTTATTCAGACCGCATTCCGGACCGGACTCTGACGTGGTTTAAGTTCATTTTGTAAACCTTTCTGAAAAATTTTGTGCTTTCCGTTGCAATTTGTTTTTTTAAAACATTTTAATCCAGTCGACAAAATCAAGATTGGGATACGTTTCTGAGGAAACTGTATCCGCTTTGCCGTCTTTGGCTTTCTTTTTTTTAACAATTTTCCGTTACCTACTAAGCATATACGTGAAGCGATGTTGGGACGAAAACATCTGAGTAGAAGTATACGCCGCGATCTTGGCAGGCGTGATAGACGTCGGCGCGATGCCAATGTAACACCTGATGGTGAGTTTCGAAAGCACATACATGAAATACAATTGCGACTCAATGCGCTAGAGGGTATGGCTGTATCCGGAGTGTCGCCGAGAGATCTTGCGCGTGCCCGGCGGGCCTTACCGACGCTGAGCGATGGCGAGTGGGCCGCGGGTCTGCACTTCTCGCCGCCGCACTCCTCACCTGTTCGGACCCTGTTCAGAGATGTCCCGGACTCATATGCATCGGATAAAACTATTGATACAATCCCATCGATCAATACGACGGTAAGCTTGAACTAATCCTATTACATCTCAAACCTCGAACCTCGTATGTTAGGAAGTAGACGGGGCGAAGATTGTTTAATAGCTGGAGCGATAATTAGTGCCATTATCAGTTGGGTTACTGTCTGATGGGCGATGCTAAAACTTGGCTCAACGGTGACAGCAGGCTTCTGAGTGCTCTAGGCCTAATCAACAGCAACAAGATACCAGTGTTAATGATGGTCGCAAGGCGCCGCACGCCTTTGAATCTAATTCTTTTGTTTTTGTTATTAAAAAAACACATACAGGTTACTGGTAAGCTCCACTCCAAGAAGTGCGATCCCTACCACGTATTGAAAGCTCTTTCTCAAGAGCGGGACGAGCTGGGGCTGGTAGCAGGTTCCTTCAGAAAGTCTACCCAGGCGGCCGCGGTTCCGTGGACTCTGGAGGTGTGGGCCGCCTCCTGGGAAGGTGAGTCCTATTTGCTGCATGTCCTACTAACGAGATTCAGGGGGACATTTCTTGACTCTAATAAAAATTGTCACTTTAAAACTTAATATTTCGCTAACGGATCCCTAAATCGAAAAATGGTTTTACCATACCCACAATATTTTAAAAGACCTATCCAACGATTCCCCACACCATGGGACAAACGAGAAAAAATAATTGCATCCCCACTTTTCGTGTAGGAGAGGTGAGGTACACTAAAAAAATATTTTTCAAGATTTTAGTTTTTACCACTCTGTCGGCATGATTAATATGTATTTATACCCATGTCAAATTACAGCTTTCTAGTACTAAGCGTCTCTGAGCTAAGCCGCGGACAGACGGACAGACGGACGGACATGGCGAAACTATAAGGGTTCCTTGTTGACTAGGGAGCCCTAAAAAACCGTTAGCTTATTATACAGTCTTTCTTAATATTCTGCCAATTTTTAAGGGGATGATGATCAGACTATCAAATTGAACAACTTATTCTATGGGACCAACATCGAAATCGCGAAAAAAAATCAGCTGTCCCATACGTTTGGCTGAAGTAGGTTTGGATGTTGGCGCCATAGAGAGAGTTGTTCAGTTTGACGATCTGATCACACCCCTTAAAAAAAGTGACAGCATATTAAGAAGGACCCTATACTACGTGTTAATGAATAAGCGCAAAACCTCATACACCCCAACTGATTTACAATAAAATAATTAGATTGAAACAATTATTTCATTATTTTGATAGTTAAAATTTAAAGTTATTCGCATTTTAAGTTTTCAGGCAAAAAATATTTGTTATCATTTCAACAATGAATGAAAGCGCTAACATGCTCATGGATACATTTTAAGAATCTTGTTTTGGTAGTAAGTAGGATGAGTGTGCCTGTGCGGTGGGTTGAGATCGAGTTCAGTAAATTTTAAATTTTACAAACAAATTATTTAATATCTTGAAAAAAATTACCTATGTTGAAAACATGCTAATTCGATTCTGCTCTCGATTCTAAACAAACTACTTTCTAGTTTTGCGTTAATTCATTAACACGTTGTATAGAATGGCGCTTTATATTTATCTGGCATACAGGTGCAGACCAGAATGAAGATGAGCCCACTCATCGCCAGAATGCTGTAGAAGCACTTGACCTCCAACCAGGCATCTCAAGGGGGCCTGACGCCGAGCCTCAGCCTGCAGAGCCAGTGCCAGATGATAAGGCTGGCGCTAGTACAATGGAGAACGTCCTCCAGTCAGAAGAAGAAATAGGAGAATAGAGAGGGCGTCGCCTAAGCTGCGTAACCAACACGTGATGTCTTGGGCGTGAGCTCGTAGCTCACTTTTGCTCGATCGAAGCGCGGTGAACGAACATGTTCGATACCTCTAGTACCTACGCGTTTAGTGTTTCAGTTTTAAATTAATTGTGTATGTTAGTATTGTAATTATAATACAGAGTGTTGTGCTGCAATTTTTTTATTGAATAATATTGTAATTCAGTCGATAAATACTATATAATACTATATAATAGCTCTACACAATAGCACAGAATAGGTAATACTAAAATGGGTTCCTCTCAGACTTCAGATACCAACTTTCTGAGGACTTTCTGAGAGCACTTTAGGGGAGCCGAGCAAGAATTGTATTAATTTATTCAGTATTCATCTTCATTATGTTGGCAATTTGATTTTAATTTTTATATTATTTTATTTTATTAGAAAAATGGATAGCCTATTACAAACACTGTATGAAATATGAAGAAGTATAAACACAGGTCAACATCCGATTTTTCTTAAGAGTAGTATCTACAGGGTGTTATGGTAAACAGTTGCATTACTTTAAGGGGTGTCAATCACCCCTTAAAGTAATGCAACTGTTTACCATGGTACTGAACAACTTTCCCTAAGAAACTTATAGGAAATTCGCATAATTTTTTTTCGACTTTTCATACAAAAGTACGATTAGCTGATTGTATTTAGTATGGAAAGTCCAAACAAATTTTTTGGAGATATCTTATTGGTTTCTTAGGGAAATTTGTTCAATATTATGGGTACAATCACCCCTTAAAGTAATGCAACTGTTTATCCTTACAACCTGTATACGACGGATATTTTCTTTCAAATGGGCCAGTGAAGTCGGTTTATCGGGTTTCTGATGTTTGCGTTTTGGATTCGTTGCACTCCAGTAGCGGCAGTTCTGCTTATTTACGTGGCCATTAAGATGAAAATGAGCTTCATCCGAAAACAAAATGTTGGTAAACGTTGAAAATCGCTCAATCACCTGATTTACGAAATGAAGCCTCTGACTGGCATCTTGGGGCTTTAATTCTTGCACCAATTGAATTTTGTAGGGGTGCAGCTTTAGGTCTTTGTGCATGATGCGATGTAATGATGATCTATGCACATTTAAAGCACTTGCGCGCTTCCGAATTGAAAGGTTCGGGTCGTCACGAACAGACTGATTAACATTCTCCACGTTTTCTACCGTTCTTGATGACCTAGGTCGCCCGGATTTTGATTTATCTAGCGTTGTACCGGTCTCTTCAAACTTTTTAACCCAATGTCGAATGAGAGGAATGCTTGGCGCATCATTTAAGTGGCGAAAACCTCGAATACTGCAGAATTTTCTACGCGCTACAGTCGCCGAATCACCGTTTTTGTAAAACTCTCGCACGCACAACGCGCGGTCTGCTCCCGAGAAACGCTCCATAGCGACTGAATTCCCAAGAGCCAGGCTACCGATTGACATAACCCCCGCGCCCCTCGGATACGTTGCGCTCACGCAGTAAGCTAAATAAATATAAAATTTCTTTTGAGACACCCTGTATAAGGCGAGCGACAAACGTCCCGAACGCCACAGTTACGTATTTATAAATGTTGCGCACCCAATTCGGTATATCAAGTTTTTTTTTGGTCTTCATTTTATATTTTTACGGATAGAAGACGTAATTTTAAGAAGCCAATTTAATTGGTATTGCGATTCATCGAGTTTATCAATACAAATTTAATTATAAAATTGTAATTACTTTGATCTGTAATGGAGAAAAAATACTGCTTTATTAAAAATCGTGCCTTCTCTTTCTAACTCTATGCTGGAAACAGAAACGGCAAAATCAAATTTCAAATTCTGAAATTGTGAAATGCGAATTATATTTTTCTTCATACCTAAACTAATTTCTTGAACAAGAAATTAGTTTTTATTAACGTTTTTTCTTCTCGCTCTATCGTAAAAACGGTAATACATACAGTTGTCAAACTTGGTGAGTTGATAGATCAAACTTTACAGTAAAACAACAAATTTATAAAAACCGGCCAAGTGTGAGTCGGTCTCACACTAAAGGTCCCGGTGGAAACCAACATTTTTTGAGAGTTAATATGTTATGGTGCGGTACAGAACCCTCGGTGCGCCAGTAGCCCGACTCACACTCGACCGGCTTATTATATTTTTGAAGTGAGTTTTGACAGGCAATCAAAAGATGACACATCTTCAGTGGTAGATAAGATTATCGAGTGTTATCGATAATTTATTATCGAGTGCTCTTCAATAGACACTCAATATTTCCTAGGTGTTGTAGAATTCCATATGGAAATGATTCATCCGAATAGAAGCAAAGGTGTTCAGGGTAAACCCAGTAGGTATGAGAGGACTCTCCCTGAAGTCTAGGATCGACACTTAATAGTATTATTACCTACTGGGTTTCCTAGCTTTTGCTACGGCAAAGAAAAAAAAAAATCGAAAAATGCAGTTTAAGAGGGACTACTGCTTGAGAGGGCTTAAGTTGAATATCGTTTAAACTACGAGCATTCTTCCTTTAGGGGTTCATCTCGTACACCTTTCCCCTACCTTATGTAATAAAGGCAGGCCTTTTCACACGAGGGCAGGGCAGTGAGGGCAGGACAGTACTTCCCTCGTGTGAACAGCCGCGCCGAAGCAAGACAATACTGTCATGGCAGTATCCAGGGCAGCCAGGGGCAGTTCGCTTCCCCCTCCACCTATTTCCACCGACTGCCTCGTAGCTACCCCAATGTAAATGCGAGGGCAGAGCAGTGCAGCAAGTAATTTTTGGTTATCCTAATTGTTTTTTTAATTACAAATGCATCCGTTCGAATTGAGAATGCGTTACAGGCTAACGTAAAACTGATAAAGGTTTAAAAATAAAATTATACTTTACTAGCAGCCCGTCCCGGCTTCGCACGGGGTAGACAAATAAATTTTAAGACTCATTTTTCTACACCTTCGGTTACATTGTTCAAATTTTACCAAGGATCCCTAATTTTTTTTCAAAATGAAATGTAGCCTATGTCAAATTGGAAGAATGTAGCATTCTATTGGTGAAAGAATTTTTTAAATCGGCCCAGTACTTTTTGAGCCTATTCATTACAAACATACAAACATACAAAAATAGGTACAAATCTTTCCTCTTTATAATATTAGTGTAGATAAAAAAAAAGTGAAATTATTGAATGACAAATAAACTCGTGCAGGACGCTCTGATTTTTTTATTTATTTATTGAAGAAACGAACAGTCACTTAAAAAAACATGAATTGTGATTTTAATATACACTAGTTACAGACCTAGAGTTACCCTTTATTAAATTAAGTAGAGTTTAGAGGAAAACTAACTAGGATTACTGAATATTACCTACTGTGAAAGTTGTCAAAACGAAACTCAAATTATATAGCTCGTGGACTGAGCTCGTCTAGCTGCCCGAAGTGTAAACACCAACTGCCTTCGCAACGACTCTGCCCCCACTGTCCTTTCCTCACTGCCATGCCCTCGTGTGAAAGAGGCAAACGTAATATGTATGTTCTCTTTGTAATGTATGAGGGTTCACACACGATGACGTATGACGGAGCGGCATGCGTCTGCGTCAGTGCGGGGAATCGTTGTGGCGGTCGTCGTGACGTCCGTCAGTGCGGCTTGCAGCCCGTCAAAACAACGTCACTGCGGCAATGGTGTTGCCAGACATGCGATTATTATCCTAGTAAAAAGTTAAACCGCATAATACTAACTAACCATAATATTTTTAATTTAATTATTTTAAAAGGTTAATTTAATAAGGATTTACATTACAAAGAATTAAATACTAATTTATAATAACATATAAATGAAAACAATAAAAGGAACAACAAAGAATCGGTCAGAAACTACATTATTTATTTTCCTTTAAGAAATAATAATAAAAACGAATAATTAATGTTACATGCATGTTTCCAGTGGAATACTTTTTTTTTGTTCGTTAAATTTTATTAAGTGGAGCGATAAATAATTTATTAATATTTAAAATAGTATATCAAAGTCAATTTAGATATAAGATTAAATACAATAATTTAACAATATACATTAGATAATAAATAAAAAATAAATTGGAATATATCATTAGGTTTATCTGCTGGCAACATTATACACGTCACTGCGTCACCCGTGTGCCATACCATGCAACGCCGGCGCAGTGACGAACAGGGCTGCGGTAAATATTCGGTATTGAACCGTGATTGGACTACGTACGAACCATAACTTTTGACACATTTGGTATTGCGCTAATCGCGGTACTGCTCTTGACAGCCGTTAGAGCCGTTTTGACAGATCGCTCAGACGTTATGGGCTGTCAGTTTCATTGAGTTTAGTGCGATGCGGACTTTAGCACAGTTGAATAGTAATTGGATTGCACTGTGATTAAAACTGAAATTGGATAAGAATTGAACTTTGATGTTTTAACTTAGCACAATCGGGCTCCTGCAGACCGGCTGCCGCACGTTTGCCGCATTTTGACGCTGCGTCAATCCGACACCGTGTGTGCTTCTACGTGCGGTTTCAAATAACTCCTTGCTTTGCTAATGACGGACTGACGTTTGCCGCTCCGTCATGCGTCATCGTGTGTTAACCACCTATGTATGTTATTTTTATTTTATGCAAATTGAATGTTATTCCAGCGCTGAAAACCCTCTCTTAACAGCTATGGGTACAGTAGATAAATTGATTCCCGCCGGGCATAGTACTCCTTTGTGGCTTAAACTTGTTATTTAAAAGCGGTCATGTCTTTTTGGTCTTGTTCAAAAACATGTTCTATAATTAAATTGCACACGAAATTGTTTAAGTACTTAAACATTTTCCTTGCTGTTACGGTGAAACTTAATTGATGTTGAAATTGTAAGAATTTATGTTTAAGAGAGTATTTGAGGTCCCTGCAGCGAGCTCCATACAAACGAAGTTTTATAAGGTATGTACCTATATTTTCAATTCTAACCAATTAAAATTAGGGAAAAAGATTGACTGGAAGCTGAAATTTCTCTCTCTTTCCCAAAAACAGTGACGTTCGGAGTTACAATACAAGAAATAAAAATAAATTAGTATTACCACATTTTCGACTCAGTAAAGTCAACACATCTTTCATGGGGACTGTATACGCTATTATAATAAGATACCAGAGGATATTCTAAACTTGCCAGTCAAAAGGTTTAAGTCCCATGTTAAGCAAGTCCTCTGTAAAAAAGGCTACTATAAACTCGACGATTATATTATGAATGACCAAAATGTCTGGTCTTGAAAATGTTAAGCTATGTAATTCAATATTGTGTTGTATATTTTGCTTTTTTTAAAAGATGTGTGTTGTAGAGTTTCTGGCCGCATCTTCTCTACAACGGAACACCTTCCGACACGGTTGTAGAGTCAAAAATGACGTCAGAAAGCTATCCATGCGATATTATTTTGAATAAAACATTTTGAGTTTGAGTAAATGATTTATTTTAAACTATCTAAAAACTAATTTCTGGACCTGTAGTTTGTAAAATTTTTGTTAAATTGTATAAGTAGTTTCAAAGTTACAATGGCTCTAAGATTTCCGTACAAATATTAAATTAATCTTACCATTAAAACCGTTCAATTTTAACGGCAATCTAACAAACCACAGGTACAGAGATTGACTTTAGAATATAATATATTTATTTATTTTCTCAAGGACAAAAGTAACAGATACTGTACTTAGTTTACGTTATAAACATTATAAATTTAGTTGTGATGAGACTGCAGTCTGGGAGGCTTAAAAAAAATGTAAACCTGGTCCTAGAGATCTCCAGGTCCTCATCTCGGACATAGTAATAGCTCTTTAGTCAACTAGATACAATGTATAAGTAGGTATGATAGTGACATTGCGGTTAAGAGAAGTTTATTCCGAATGCGTAAATGCGCGCTGCATACAATCGAAGTCTGGTGATATTTTCAATACTAACCAATTACACTCCATGAAATTTTCCATAAACAATCTAGAAGCAAATGTGTATGCGTGTATCGTGTCCGATTTTCGTTAAAATATGCAGTTTCAATGCTAGGATTAATTTAAGATTTGCATGGAAATCTTTGAGGCACTGTAACTTTAATACTACATTATAAGGAAAATCTGGCACGATACAAGCATAGAGATTTGTTTCTAGATTATTTCTGCAAAATTTCATTGAGTTTAATCGGTTAGTATTGAAAATATCACCAGACTTAGTTTGTATGGAGCGCGCCTACAGTAATATACCCTTAAAAGAAAAAGATAAAATAAATACAATATTTACGCAGCGATCATTCGATTGCGGTGTGGTTCCGGCTTGGAATGGACCACCCCTATTCTTCCCGTAGATTTCGTACGAGGCGACTAAGGGATTAAAGGATTCTTATTTAGTGTTTTTGTGGGTGAAAGGCTAGCCACCTCTCACCACTTGACACACCATTCCATCTAGAAACTTAAATTGCTAAATGTGAGTAGGTATTGCTACAACTACATTCTTAAACAGAAAGGCTAATTATAGTAATGTTTCTGACCACCCCGAATTAGATTACTAAAATATAACTATTATAGACATGAGTTTAAGTAATGGGCTATAGGGCTTCACAATAGTGCAACTTTGGGTTTATCGACCGACGGATTATGTGTTCTAAATGGTAATCGAAATATCGTCCTAATATATTATGGAACGAAGCATCAGATCGAAAGAAGAAGTTCACGTGTTAATTTCTTACAAAAGTGGACTCGACAACTCTTTAAGAGGATATAATTCGGAGCGCGCTCCATACAAACGTACTATGGTGATATTTTCAACACTAACCAATGAAACTCAATGAAATTTTTCAGAATCAATCTAAAAACAAATTTCTATGCTTGTATAGAGTCCGATTTTCGTTAAAATGTATAAATGTATGTTTTAAAGTTACAGTGACTCAAAGATTTCCATACAAATCTTAAATTAATCCTAGCATTGAAACTGTATATTTTAACGAAAATCTGACTCCATACAAGCATAGATATTTGTTTCAAGATTGTTTCAGCAAAATTTCATTGACTTTAATTGGTTAGTATTGAAAATATCACCATAGTACGTTTGTATGGAGCGCGCTCCGAATCATATCCCCTTAAATAAGACTAAGGGTCAACTCCCACCAAAAGAGCAGTTGCGAGGCGCCGTCGTGCGCCTGCTCGCAGCTGCTCTCGGAGTTTCCTACTCAGTGTGACTGTTTTTGGTATATTCAGTACTAAATTGATATAATTTAGGCCCTTTTAATTGAATGTAATATAATTTTAGTACAAAATCGAGTTTCAGTACAATCTTAAATATATTAGAATATTTTCAGTTTTTTTTTCAAAATAGTCTAAAAAGGGCTCAAAAAACGTTAAAATATTGGTCGAGACAGAAGCATTATATCGATTTAGTTTCCATTGAACAAGACCAATCCAACACACCTCACTCGATTTATTAAAAAAAAAACAAATTTTTGCCAACCCCTCTTTCGTTGTATGGGAGGGGGTCGAAAAACAATGTTTTCTTCAGAACTTCTACTTTTCTGTTTTTGGGGTAATATTATATGTCTTCATGCCAAATTTTAATACAATAGGTGCAAAAATGAGCGAGTTATTCAGACGGGGCATACAGACAGACAGACATACAGAATGGACGAAAGTATTAGGGTTTTGTTTGACTACGGAACCCTAAAAAAGCGGTTCATTAAAAAGCGAACCATAATGTCATAAAGAAGTTGTGAGCTGAAAATTTCTTTTTCCATAATCTAATACAAACTTGACTGTAACCGGGCGTAGCTCTTTTCTAATCAATATTTTAACCTACTGTGGCAGATCTCAAAAAAGGATCATGTTTTTATAAGGATATACATAATCGTTAGCGCGCTCCATACAAACAAAGTTTAATTATATTTTTAATTATTTAAACTCAACAAAGCCATGCGCTTCATCACTCACAGAAGTAATTAAATCAACCCCACTACGAGGGCTTGCTATTCTCTCGTACATCCCTCAACCTGAAATTCGCAGAAATAAATAGAATCGTGTTCCTAGATTTTCTTACATACATAGTTTGTTAGTTACATACAGGTGAAGCTAATAAACGCATGTTACTTTAAATTTATTTATAACTGCAACCCAACTTACAGTTCGCTTTAAACTGAAACTAATCCGTAGAAGCCCGCCGCGGCCGGTGGAGTGTGAATAGGAAAACTTTCAAGTGCAACAGCTCGTTTCAATTTGCCTCTACTTAGGGCATTAAAAATTCAACAGAACCGCTCTGTGGGAATTGGCATAGCTGTAGGGGCTGTTTTAAAATGTGTAACTTTGACTCGTAGGAGCGCGGTTGAAAGTTTGTTTTACGAGCTGCTTTATACAGTGTCCCCGAAAGAGCGGTGCTTAATGCTGTAGTTAGATCCATTTAAATAATTGCGACAAGTTGTTAATTGTGATATGGACGATGATAGTTATAAAACGTGTTAATGAATAAACGCAAAACTAGAAAGTAGTTTGTTAAGAATCGACAGTAGAATCGAATTATCATGGTTTCAACGTAAAAATTTTTTTCATAATGTTAAATAATTTGTTTGTAAAATTTAAAATTTTCTGATACATTTTAAGAAACTTGTTTGGTGGGAAGCGATCGAGTTCAATAAATTTTAAGTTTTACAAACAATACATTAAACATTTTGATAAAATTACCTACCTACGTTGAAACCATGATAATTCGATTCTGCTCTCGATTCTTATCAAACTACTTGTAGTCTAGGAAAAATAAGTTTTGAGATTGCATTAAAGACACTTTAGTAAATTGTGTTTGAAATAATATTACTGTTAGTTTATAACACTTTTGTCGAGATTTCATGGTTATATTGGCACAGGAACCTGAGAAATACCTTAAAATCGATATAAATGGACAAAGGGCAAGCTTATTTCGAAAGATATTTCTTCCAGCATACTAGCAAAAGAGACAGTTAATTATCACAAGGCAAATTTAATGTGTACAAACAAACTGTAAATAATTTAGTTTTGAGGTTATAATTTATGAAGACTTACAAAATATTAAATATCTACTCAAATTTACGATATTAACCGGGGATTATTATTGTAATAAGTAAAACGTATTGAATGAAGCCATCCTGTACAAAATCACCAGTTTTCCATTTTTTGTTCATACCAAGATTTAATGTTTTGTAAATGTCTTAATTATTCAATAAAACACAATAAAAAATTGGGGATTATCGAGACTTTATGTTTTTCAGGTATTTATCTACTATATTCCAAATTATCACCAAAAGTGCAATTAATGCAACCTTCTCCATATAAAAATCCGTAGATTTCCCCGACTATTGCTAGTTTTGCGCTTATTAACACGTTGTACAGAAAGAGAGCGTAGGGCGTTGGCGGTTCAAAGGAAATATAAAGACTTTTCAAAGCTTACTAGCGGACAACAGGTATCCGGGCACCCGGGACCGGTAATTCCCGAGATTTTAGGCTTTTCTTTACCCGGAAATCCGGGATTTCGTTAAAATTTACGATTATCGGTGATTAGACTTTAAAAAATTCTTAATTAATTTGGATCACCTTTATCAGTCAAGCCTACCTACCTGCACAGAGCGAGAAACCCTTTATGGTAAACGCAATGAGCCATCAATGTCTAGCGCGAACAATAGGTATAAAAACTCTTCACGGATGATGTCGGGGTTGCCACGCTACTGCAGCCTGTCCGGCATAAAGCCGAATTATTTGCCGAGGCGCGTGCAGATGGTTTCCTTGCCTTTTGCACAGATTAATTAAGAGGTTTCCCTGACCGAACCACCTTGACCCTTTCAGAGCCGGCTCACCTCTACGAAACAGCGTCATTTTAGTAGGTATACCTATTTATGACTGGCTTGTACTCCATTAAGCCACTACGGTGCCTTCTTATTCATGAAAATCAAATTTGAAAATCATAAGAATTCGCACCAAATTTTACAATTAATCTAATTAACTCATTACACATTGGTTTTAAAAAAAATACTTCATAAAATTTTTAGATCTTTATTTTGTCTACACAACATGATGTGTGTCGCAACGCAAGTAAAAGTAACTTCAACTTATAAATTTGATGCACAAAAAACAGATTTTTTCTTAAATTTAGGCTTTCCTTTGATTACAATTTTCATACGTATTTTATAGAAAAATAAGAAATGTACTTAGCATATGCTCACGACTATTTTCCTCGAGGGGTTAGTCAGAGATATTCTGAAACCTCAGAACATTCACGTTTCACCAGTAGCGACGAACTCACCCCCCGTCACACTGGACAGAGTTTCGGTACTACTGGTGAAACGTGAATGTTCTGAGAAATGTACTTCATAGCAAATAAAGCGGAGATGTTAAAGATCATATATTTTTCATTCATTTGTATGTCTTTCAGATAACGAGAAGATAGCTTCTAAAAACAAGGAAAATATGGCCCAGCCCTGCGTTTACCTACGGGGAGCGTCTAAACAACGTAGAAAGGTCGCGTCTCTTTTATATCAACTGCGTAATACAAACAACGGCATCCTGAAAACAATACCCAGTCATTATGATTGTCCCAGGAAGCTGGAAGTATAGCCAGGGTATTGTCGATTGCCCCATTCAACGTCATGGGGTGGGTCTGGCTTATTGGAGCTGTAAAAATTTTAAAGTAAAAAGTTTTTATTATGATACTATTACCGTTTGAAGCCCTTACTAATGATATTATGGATCTCTGATCTGAAGTAAATGTTTTTTTTTAGGTATTCAATATCCTCTTTGAATGTTCAGTAACCACTTATAGTCGGGGAAATCTACGGATTTTTGTATGGAGAAGGTTGCATTAATTGCACTTTTGGTGATAATTTGGAATATAGTAGATAAATACCTGAAAAACATAAATTATCAATAACCCCCAATTTTTTATTGTGTATTATTGAATAATTAAGACATTTACAAAACATTAAATTTAGGTATGAACAAAAAATGGAAAACTGGTGATTTTGTACAGGATGGCTTCATTCAATACGTTTTACGTATAATAATAATAATCCCCGGTTAACATCGTAAATTTGAGTAAATATTTAATATTTTGTAAGTCTTCAAACATTATAACCTCAAAACTAAATTATTTACTGTTTGTTTGTACACATTAAATTTGCATTGTGATAATTAAATGTCTCTTTTGCTAGTATGCTGGAAGAAATATCTTTCGAAATATGCTTGCCCTTTGTACATTTATATCGATTTTAAGGTATTTCTCAGGTTCTTGAGTCAATATAACCATGAAATATCGACAAAAGTGTTATAAACTAACAGTAATATTATTATAAACACAATTTACTACAGTGTCTTTAATGCAATCTCAAACCTTATTTTTCCTAGACTATTACCAACATAGCTACAATTTCTAGCTACTGATTTAAACGTTCGTCAAGACAACTTCACAATCTAATAAGTCCAATAACAAAGCTAAGCAAGCAAGCAAAGCGCGAATCATGTGAAAAAAGCTGCTTACCCAACGATATTACTAATCATTCCAGCTGAGTCGTTACGCAGTGAATTTATCTTCAAATTACACAATTTTCCACTAAAACAATCCTCAAAGTCTTCGGGAGGGCCAATAAAACGAGACAAAGGATCGCTGGTTCCTAATCGTTAATTGTAAAGTTAAATAATTTGAAACTATGTTTTCAAAAGACTCTGTTAAGTTTGTTTTTTTCTTAATTTAATTTTATTAGTTGATGGAACCATGATTGTCGATTTGGTAGAATGCCAAAACATTCAAGAACGAATATTTAATTAGTTTCGATGATACTATTACCCCAAAATTAATTAAGTATCGTGAAAGCGACAGATAATTGTTTATAAATTAACATCCCTCTTTATATAATCTGATAGATTCTAAGAAGTTCATTGTTAGAATGAAAAATCACATTTTATTCCCATTGAGTGGCGGCAACTAAGGTCTGAAGTTTCTTGTGCAGTTTTGGCGCGTCATTCAACCCTGAAACCCTCAATTTGCACAAAGATGGTAGGTACATAATAGTTATAGCAAAGTTGCTAGCCATCCCGCAACCAAGAAGGCGGATATGCACGCCGCTGTATTAGTATTTTATCTACCTCTAAGCTGAAGGGATACAGCCAATAGATGGCGGTTTAGAGAAGGATTCTCTAAGGATGGTGGTAATTGTCAAGCCAAGGCATCATCATTAAAGGCATAACCATCTGTTGCAGATGATTCAGAATTTAACGACGTCCGCAGACTCGTTAACAGAACCATACTATGCTATCAAAAAGACGTTGCCGAAGTCATCTGCGCGTGACAATATTAAAGTGGACCAGCACTTGCGCTGGTACAGAACCATAGCGTAGGTAATAACAATATATGAACAGCTCAGCGGTCGCGTCCTGACCTCGCGAGTCAGGTCAAGCGAGCGCGGTGTGCGGGGGCTGGGAGGAGTGCGTCCCAGTCCCCCTGCCTGAGCGCGTACCCTAACAGCGAAGTCTGTTAGGGTATGAACGTAGAACTGCAGAGCCTAGCCTTGCATTCGTGTCATCTTGATTAGATTCCCCGCTCCATTGAATATTTCCAAACCTAGAAACAAATATTACGTAAATTTTTATTACTCGCCTATTCTCAATTGAAATTCTCCAGTCATTTTACGATATGTTTTGGCAACGTTTGCCGTATCATGATATTATAATTACAGACTATGTGTGCACCTGACGACACCAAATATGTCTGTTTTGTTGACATTATCACAAAAAAATTGAATACAAATGACATTATCTGATAAGACTTAACTTGTTTGATAAATGTGTAGGAAGATCAGGCAGACAAAGAAAAAATTGCGAAGCATTGCGGATCTGTTGTCTCTGCCTACCCCACAAGACAAGCGTGATTATTTGATAAAGTTTTCTCTCACATTGACAATGTGATGTCACCGGAATCACGATACTTCACAGGGGACTTTAGATTATAGTTATCTTTATAACACACTCACAAACAAAACACTTGATAGATAATCGATATCACTATCATCAAAATCTTGAACATACATATAAAATCTGCTAACAACCAAATTTATCATTCTATTCACCATGGTGGTCTTAAAATGTTTCATTTTCACGTGTCTGATTGCTTTTGCAATATCAAAATCAACTCGCCAAACACTCTCTGCTATTGAAGAAGTGGAGAGGTACATAGAAGCTAAGAAGCCAGAGATCAACCAGAGATACAGGCCTCTATATCACGTGGCTGGACCAGTCGGTTGGATAAACGACCCCAACGGATTTTCGTTTTACAATGGAGAGTACCATCTGTTCTATCAATTTTATCCTTACGACAGTGTTTGGGGCCCGATGCATTGGGGTCATGTTTCAAGTCCTGATTTGGTAAACTGGAAGCAACTACCAACAGCGTTGGTACCAGAAAAAGAACAGTGCTTTTCCGGTAGTGCTTTCGTCGTAGAGGATACCTTGGTCCTTATGTACACAGGTCACGTAGTCTCTGATGGTAATCCAGTCGCAAACCAAACCCAATACCTGGCATTCAGTAACGACGGTATAATTTTCACGAAGTATGAAGGAAACCCAGTAATACCTGCAGCTCCAAATGCATCACCAGATTTCAGAGACCCTAAAGTGTGGAAACATGGAGATTATTGGTACGTCGTAATTGGCAGCAAAACATCAGATGAGCGTGGAAGAGTACTTCTGTATAGATCATCTAATTTGGTTGAATGGGAGTTTTTGACAGTATTAGCGGAATCTGATGGAGACCTGGGCTATATGTGGGAGTGTCCTGATTTCTTCGAGCTGGATGGGAAGTTTATCTTACTCATGTCTCCTCAAGGTCTAAAACCACAAGGAGATAGATACAAAAATGTCCATCAAACTGGATACATAATTGGCAGTTTCAATTATGACAATTTCTCATTTGTACCTGAAGTTGGGTTCCAGGAAATTGATTATGGTCATGACTTTTACGCTGCTCAGACAACTGAAGGTGAAGGTAACAGATATTTAGTAGCTTGGTTTAATATGTGGGAAGTACCACATCCAGAAGACGTTGATGGCTGGGCAGGAACTATGACAATCGTCAGAGAATTAAAGCTTGAAGGCAGCCGAATTTTGATGAAGCCAGTAGCTACAATGGAAAATTTGAGAGAATCCTCTAAGGTATTCGAATTCGATCAAAATGAAGAAGTTGAATTAGCTAAGGCTACAGAACTTGTAATAAATGCAAAGTTAGATGAAAAAATTGAGCTTTTAATTGAAGGTCAAAACGGAGGTGAAAAGGTTTGGCTTCGTTGGAACCCAGAGGACAAGAAAGTTGTTGTAGACCGAGGATCTGACGATGTGCGTCAGGTGGAATGGAAACCGATCGGGAGCTCGACTTGGAGGATATTTCTCGACGCAAGTTCTTTAGAACTGTTCTGTGGGGAAGGCGAGGTGGTCTTCAGCACCAGGGTGTACCCTGATGGTGGGTGGAGGGTTAAGAGTCTAAGCCCACAGCCGTTGTCTGTAGAAGCTTTCTCGTTGAGTCGAAGTGTTCCTGTGTAACAAAAATGTGATTAGTTAATTGCGTCTTTGATTCTGATTATGTTAGTATCTAAATTAAATATGTTTGTATACTACTTGTTTTTCTTACCGAGAAAAAATCCCACGCTTCAATCACAATATACATAAACATGGGCACTACTACTGAAAAGAAAATTAAATATGCTTTTAAAACATCTTTCATTACAACATCATTTTTTGGGAGTTACTCTCGACTCAAAGCTGCTTTATACGATGCATTATGATTGCATTATTCAAAAAGCTAGTAGGTTATTGGGCTTTGTTTTTCGTGTAGCAAAGGCTTTCGGGAAACCACAAACATTAAAAACATTGTATTGTGCGTACGTTCGTAGCATCCTTGAGTAAGCCTCCCGTCTGGTCTCCTGCATATAGCACATATATAGACGGCATAGAGGCAGTTCAAAACAAATTTTTAAGATTTCTTATATTTAAGTTTAACCTGAACTTTGCCAACTATGAGGAGGGCCGTGCATTATTTGGATATGTGAGTCTGAGAGATAGAAGAGTGATCGTGGATCTGAAATTTATATACTCCATCCTCAATGGTGGATTGGATTGTCCCGAACAGTTGTCACGGGAGGGTTGCGTACGAACACGACTCGCTTGCGGCAGCCTCGCCTTCTGCACCATCCGTATGCACAGAGTAATTATGCCAGGAATTCTGTTTTGCACCGATCTATTGACGCTCACGAGGACCTTATGTGCGATGGGGCAGTATACTAAAAGGGCAAGGGACGCAGTAAAGAACGCAGCCTATTAAATCCAATTAATAACGATTTTTCATTTCATCTCAGTGCCTTTTTAATCATTTTTCTATAGTGATCATACTCATTCACATACATACATGCAAACACACTTACTCACACACGTAACATATCCTTTGGTGAGTGGCTACGGAAAACTGTAAATTAATTGATATTCCAGCAAGCGATTTGGTCGTATAGACCACCATTCATTTGACAATTGAGTTTTATAAGAGTTATTTTGGTCACGTACTGGTGCTTTAATTGCGTCTAATTTGAATGCGTGTCTGTGTGACCGATTTGTTTGTTGGGTATGTTAATGTATCCCGTAGAAGCACTTAGTTTAAATGTTAGTTACTCTTTTTATTTGTAAAAATTGTATACATTGTACTTTTTTTTCTCAATGTATCTTAAACAGATTTTAAAACGTGTTGTCATGTAATTGGCGTTGTAAAATTTAAATTTTGTTGTATTAGAAATTAAGTAATTTGCTGTTTGATAACCAATAAATATAAATAAATTATAAAAGCATGTGAGATTTAAGTGCTACTCTAGTCCCAAATAGGTGGTATAATAGCAAAGGGGGATTTTTCGATAGCAGGTTTGAAAAAAAAATTGTTTCTACCATCCTAAATGATGGTGTTGAGAGATGGTTATGCAGAAGCACTTTAACTTCGCTGTTGCCATGAACCCATAAAAACCGGCGCTTTATTCTATTATTAGTATTCCGTACCAAAATTGGCAAAACGGAACACTTATGGAATCAGCTCGGTGTCTATCCGTCCGTCCGTCTGTCACAGGCATTTTTCTCAGAGACCGTAACACATAGGACGCTGATACTTGGCACAGATATATAGCAATATCATAAATGAAGTCAAACAAGCTTAATTTTTATGTTGAGGGGCTATTTTGGGAGGTAGAAAGGGTATACAAAAACAGTTATTTTTCTACAATTTCTTGAGGTATCTATTGATATCTTATGAAAATGCGAGTCTATAAATAAATTTATTAAACTTTTAACTAACACTTTGTTCAACGAATGTTTCTATTAACTAAGAAAAACCTATGTCCCCCCTATTTAAAAAAACTTTATCATTAGAAATAACATGTAGATGGCGGGAAAATTATCAGGCTGGCTGGCACTAAGTTAGATAGTTTTATTTCTATACCCAAAAAATAACCACCAGTCTAAAATGATCTTCAGTTACTCTCATGCTAAGTAGTGTTAGATTATAGTGGTCGTCATCAACGACCAATGTTAGACAACTGTTAGTACGGAACACTAATTGCCCGAGTCCCGACTTGCACTTGGCCGGTTTTTTGTCTTTGCCAAACGGACAAAAATTCCGAAGGGAATGAAAGGAAGGTGACTCAAAGAACCTTTATTCATTTATTCGTACGTTTTAATAAACATTCCTCAAAGGCAATTTACGTATTAAATAAAAAACAACAAAAGATTCCTGTCTGTTATTTTATTTTTTGCTTGAAAACGAAACGAATTTCATTTTACATTTTTACTTTGACATCAATGAATCGAATGTAAAAATCTAAGAGGAAGGTCCATTGATCAAGATTTTTTTTAGCACAGAATAGGTGATAGTATACATGGTGTAAGTGACAGCCTAGCAAATACTAAAACGGTGAACTCAGACCATCAAACTGAATAACTTTCACTATGGAGCCTACCTCAGGAAACGCGAAAAATCGATCGCGCATCTCGAGATGTACATTATGCGCTCAAATGTTTTTAGGGTCCCGTAGTCAAAAGGTCAGTATGCGTCGAGGGGGAATTAATTCTGACATCTTATTCGAAAAACGAAGTGACTTATTCATTCTGGTCATTTTGCGTTCTGGTCTATCAAAATAATGGGTGTATTCGCGTTTAGGTCAGTTTGCGATTAAGTCATTTTGAGAATACGTCATTATGCGTTTAAGAAAATTATTGGTTTTAGGGCATTATGCCTTGAGAGCAATAGAGCGTACGCTTTATCACAATCAGTCTCAGAAAAACAATAAATTATAACATAAATCCCCGTCCAGGCCGACTCGTACCAATGAGTTTTTCGGAATTTATGTACGATTTGTAACACCACTGGCTTTTCGGTGAAGGAAAACATCGTGTTCTGAGGCTTCAGAATATCTCTGACTACCCCCTCGGGGAATATAGTCGTGAGCATATTATTATGTATGTATGTATGTGTGTATTTATAACATAAATGTAAACACTACTATCATTAAGAGGAGTTTGATAGAAAATATTGTTTAGTAATTATATTTTTTTGATATCGTATGTAGGATGTAGGTATGTAGGTAATTAAGATCTACCCATAAATACCTAGGTTTTGCCTGCATCGTTTGTCATGACAATCTGGTTCATTTATAACTCGGAGGGACGAATGATTAATGTTACTGCTTAGATTACTATCATTTATTAACCTGTTTTTTGCGGTCTTACGTATAAATAATCGTTTTGCTATTGTGTTTTAATATACAAAAGACTGGTTATTAAGTTTTATCATCATCAGTGTCGGTCATCAAACTACTGGGGCACAAGCCTACCCTCATTGTGTGGAGATACGGTTAGTATACTACACGTGGCCAATGCGGATTGATCGACTTCACATACGCACCAGGAGACCAATCACGCTGAATAAATCTCCACATAACCGTGATTGGACCGCGTGCGAACCACAACTTTTAACACATTCGGTATCGCGCTAATCATTTGACAGCCGTTAGAGCCGTTTTGACAGATCGCTCAGACGTTAAAGGCTGTCAGACACTTAGTTATAATAAGTCAAGTTTAGTGTGATACGGAATTTAGCACAGTAGAATAGTAATTGGATTGAAATGTGATTAGAACTGAAATTGGATTTGGATTGAACTTCGATGTTTGCCCTTTTGGGGGCCTGAATTTCTTCCTCAGCGTTAATGGTTCATAAGGCTCTACCGCCCGAATTTACCGTAAAATTGGAATCTAAAGTCACCCCCTATTTTCCAGTTGTAACCATCTTACTCTTACATTGTTGATTGAAAGAAAATGAAAATTTACAATACTCTTCACAATACAACATAGAATGATTTGGTTTTCTTATTTTTTTGACAATTAATAAAAAATCTTCTAATTTTTCAAAGAAAACGGCTAAATTGTGACCGGAGCCACGTGCTCGTTCACATCGTTTAGTATGGAGAGTCGTGGTAGCGGGCGGATACGCTTTAATACTTGACAGCGAAATCTAACCACTGTCATGCCTTTACTAATCCGTACCGGGCCTGTTTGATGTACCTACCTATATATTGTGGCCTGCCACGTTAGTTTGTGAGGGGATTCCTGTATGATTTATTATTATTGGGAGCTGGGAGCCTTGTTAGACTTTCTCCCCACCAACCCCCACCAATTTTGACCTTACTCGATAGAGGACAGTAAGCAGTCGTGTAGTCCTTTTCCATTCGCTCTCACTCAGTTTACAAGTGCTAACCTCTTCTTTCTTCAGTTGGTCGTATACATATTTTACAGGCTTGTAAAATAGTACGAGAAAAAAAAACATTGATATGCTCACGACTATTCATTGTGTAAGGCACAGCCCTCCGCAAACTGCAACGTTGAACTCAGACCATCAAACCGAACAACTTTCACTATGGAGCCTAACTCCAGAAACATGAAAAAAATCAGCTGTCTCTTACATTTGAGTCGGGTAGGTACAGCAGATTTTTTCCGCGATTCCGCAGGTAGGTTCCATAGTGAAAGTTGTTTCAGTTTAATGGCCTGAGTTCACCGTTTCCGTTTCCGCCGGATTTTTAATAGGACACCCCATTTAGAGGCCTGTATGCAGGCGTAGTTTTGCGGCCCGCTGGACCGTCGATCTGAGAAAAGTAGCGCGGAGTGACTTGATCACGAAGGCCGAGGATAGAGTTTTTTGCTATTCCTTGGAAGAAACCTATGTTCAGCGATGGACGAGGATAGGCTGATGATAATGGTAAAGATTTAGAGGGCCAAACCCCAGCCATCAAATTGTAAACACGATTTTGACTCTCGCATACTTTAACAAATATTCAAGTATTCAAACACAAGGATTTTACTAATGAGATAGACTTTTACTTCGCAATTAGAACAAATCAGATTAATTGTACCGATTCGTTAAAGCTCATTTCGATTCCCTGGATAATTTTGCGAGAATCCAATTAAGGGATGTTTCTCTTTGGCAAAATTTTAAGGACAGTTGCCGAATTTAAGGATCTGAAGAAACCAATTAGGCTGATTGGCTAAGGTCGTTTAGGACACTTATTTAGTATATAAGAAAATGTGTAAGAAAGTTTGATAGGCTTAGAATAGACCACCTAATTCTAATTCTAATCTTTCTCTGGTGGCATCTACTGAAATTAGGGATCTCCCCTTCAAAAGCATAACACGGTTCATAAAGTCCGTGGGCCTAGAAAATGACCTTTAGGACAAGGGTAATAGCTACAATAGATGTGTCCAGTTCGCAGTAGCTATTGGTCTTTAACAACCAAATAATAATAATATACCTCTGTGGCTGTCGTACCAAAAGCCAAGCACGTATCCAGGGGGGATTATAGGTGGAATATCATAGGTGGGATTGATTTTTATGGAACAACTTTTATAATAGGTAGGAACCGAAAAAAATATCTGGAATTACAAAGTAAAGGTTTTGCGTTGATATTGTAAGTTCAATTGACTTTTTTTTCGCAATTTCGATGGTGCAAGCTGGTGGTCGATACAATACCTCGTAGGCAAATCTTTTCAGAAAACAAGATTTTGTTTTCTAAAAGGTATTTGTATTGCCTGGGGCTAGCGTGGGGCTCGGTAGAGAGTAGTATATTCCTTGGCCTGGGGGAACTCCTTCAACAACTCTTTGAAAGACATGTATGATTTAGGTACGAGTAAAGGCAGGTTTATACGATGAAAATTTTGCGGTGCGCATTCTGCGGCGGCGCCTAAAAAAAAGCACCGTATAAACACTTTTCGCACGAATTTTTTACGGCATGCGAACGTTAGCAAGGAATAGAACACGCGTCTATTTGTCACATCAGAAATTAAGTGATACGTCAGAGAACTAAAGTGGTTGACATAGCTCAGAAAAATAGCTAGCTGATGTGGCAATAAGCTGGTCATATCTGCCGAAGAACTGACAACCGATGGGGTGTCAGAGTTCTAGAGTGGAGACCGCGAATTGGTAGCTTGAGCTGCTCACTGGACAGACGACCTAAAAAAAGTGGCGGGGAGCGACTGGATGAGGAAGGCCAAGGACAGAGTTTTGTGGAGCGCCTTGGGAGAGGCCCTATGTTCAGCAGTGGACGATGATAGGCTGATGATGATAATATAAAGTATGTAGAACTATATTACCTATTTTGTGTCTATTGCTGGCACTACATTCTCGCCGAGAACAGCTGAGAAGGAGAGTGTGGATGCCATTCATTGTTCTCGTGGCGTCATAAGCCGTAGTAATTGTCCTTGAAAGTTCTCCGCGAGAATTCTAAGCGAGAATTCTCGGCGAGAAGTTCTCGCGAGCTAAACATAAGGCTACCATAGTTTTTCTTTTGTTAATAACAAAAACAAAGCTCGGGTCACGTCAATGGAATGTCTCATAAAATTTAAAAATTTACATGTATATTGTAATTTATGTAACTTGTTTACCAGCCAGGTTGTGTCATAGAAATATAAATTTACTAGGTTGTGTTTGAATCTCATGCAATATAAAGCCCATTATAAAATGGCGCATGCCATGACTCATGACACTTTTCATCCAGACGTCATAGACCGCTCCCCCCATAGACTTCTTATGAACGGCAAGATAACTGTGTGTTTTAGTTTGTTTATTTCTTTGATTTGTGTACACCTAGCCTGCCTCACTTTGTCAACTTTCTGGGTTTACTGTACATTTTAACGAAAATCGGACTTCATACAAGCATAGATATTAGTTTCTAGATTGTATCTGAAAAATTTCATTGATTTTAATTGGTTAGTATTGAAAATATCACCCGACTTCGTTTGTATGGAGCGCGCTCCGAATTATATTCCCTGAAGATGCTTTATGCGATAAGTTGCATCTTACGACATCAGTTTGGGGTGATGTTGTGCGAAGTCGTGTGGTACGGTTAAGAAGAAGTATTAGAAAGTCCAAGTGTTAGGTACTCTGTGCCAAATTGTGATAAAAATGCAAATGTAATTCATGTGCAATATGTCAGATGTTGCCGCGGGCTTGAATACTAACTTGTCTTTTCTTTGAAAGAAGCAGAACCTGTGCTTGCGGGTTCTTTTGTGTCAAATGTAGGTATAATTTGCCTTATACATATTTGCATTGTTTATGCTATATTCAAAAATATAGTGACAATAAAAGAAGATTACAGGATTTTTGCTGATGACAATCATTTTTGGAATACACATTGTTTAATAGCCGTCGTGGTCCAGTGGCGAGTAAACTTGCCAGAAGTGCAGGAGGCGATGGTTCGATCCCCGTCCAGGCCGACTCGTACTAATGAGTTTTTCGGAATTTATGTACGATTTGTAACACCACTGGCTTTTCGGTGAAGGAAAATATCGTGAGGAAATCTGCATGCTTCAATTTCGAGGCATGTATTGTACCCACTGTCCATTATAAGTGGCGACGGGCTCACCCCCCGTCACACTGGTTTCGGATCTACTGGTGAAACGTGAATGTTCTGAGGTTTCAGAATATCTCTGACTACCCCTCGGGGAATATAGTCGTGAGCATATGCTATGCTATGCATTGTTTAATTCGTTTACTTAGATTTTAATTTTAGAAAGCACCGCATGATCTTATAAATTAAAGACTGGACTGCGAACTCGTGTTTCAAATGCTGTCAAATTATAAAGACGAACAGATGGTTACTGTGTGAGCGAGACACAATAAATTCCCTGGGTTTTTCACATACATATCCCTCATAGATATCCGTACATAATTGTCTCGCCAGACAATAAAGCTCTGCGACGCTGGCGATTCGCAAGCTACGACATTCTTGGTCTACCAACGCGACGCTTCTTTTGCCTTCTACATTGCCGTTCATTATAATCTGGAGCAGCTGGTATCTCTACCGCATGTTTAAACACCGCTACAGATCGGAAGCTTCATATAAGCGGCTGCTGTCGGTGCACACAAACAAGCGCGCGCGCGTTGCCACAGAATAGGTGATATTATATAGTTCTGCATACATAACGGCCACTCCCCGCCCCCTCTGACTTCAGATACCCCACCTCACCTCACACTTTCGGGGGAAACTTAGGGAAGCCGAGCAAGGGAATGCAGTCAGGCGCGCGCACCTGTTGGATTTAACTACATAAAATATATTTTATTTTATCCTATCAGTAAAAATAAACGTTGGAAAATAACGTTAAATTTACATTTTTAGTGATTCTTTAGCTTAAATACTATTTTTAATAACAGAATCAACTATCGAAAGTAACGAAATGTATAATGTATTAATTATGTTCATATGTGCGTGGTAAGTCAACCCTACACATATGTCATGCACAATTTGCACAAAGTGCTCATGTGCGAACGTCATCATGTCAAATCTAAAACAATGTTCGAAGTGCCGGACCTGTGGCATTTCTTTGCTTTTCTGTGGCGTTACGGGACTATGAACAGGTGCCCCGGCTGAGTTGTGAACCTGTTCGTATGTTCCGCAACGAGCGCTATCTGTGAGTGCACCGAGAGCGGCAGCTTGTTTGAAGCTTCGGATCTGTAGGGATAATTAATCATGTGTCTCTACTGTACTTCTATATTTCACTACAAAATTACTCAGTATGAAGAAATTCAGTGTGTTGAAAAAGTTCAGCAATTTAAAGCACTCTCGGTTAAGAGCCACTAGAATTTTTATCTCATATTTTAATTAAAATTAACGAAGAGAAAATCAGAGATTAATCGTTAGACGACAAAAAAGGTTGGATCTAAAAGAATAAAAAAGGTAAGATAACGGGAATAAAGATTTAATTGTGGGTTCGGATGAAATTCTACAGAAGAGATTTTAATCTTCATTGATATCGTTGAGAAAAACAAGATTATTTTTGTATTTATTTGTTTCAAGCTTGTTTCCTAATGTTTCTCTTTACTGAATTGTTTTTTAGGGTTCCGAAGTCAACAAGGAACCCTTATAGTTTCGCCATGTCCGTCCGTTTGTCCGTCTGTCCGTCTGTCCGTCTATCCGCGGCTTAGCTCAGAGACGCTTAGTACTAGAAAGTTGTAATATGACATGGGTATACATATTTATCACGCCGACAAAGTGGTAAAATAAAATAGTGTACTCTACACAAAAAGTGGGGCTGACATTTTTTTTTCTCGTCTGTCCAATGGTGTGGGGTATCGTTGGATAGGTCTTTAAAATATTGTGGATGTGGAAAAGCCATTTTTCGATTTAGGGATCCGTTAGCGAAATATTAAGCTTTAAAGTGAAAAATTGTCTTAGAACCAAGTGTCCCCGCCCTCGGCCAGCTAAACGGTTGTTTCTAGATACGTGAAAAAATTAAAAGGAAAACTATCACCGCTCAGTAAGCTCCAACTTGTTAAATGTACATTTTAGACTTTATTAGCCAAACTTTTTTAGAATTTTCTGCCACTTTCTGTGATGGGAGGGGGGGGGGGGGGGGGCAGCTAGCACGAGATACGCAACTTTGAATTTTATTCCATTAGTTTAGATTCCAATTTTGAATTAAAAATCATGAAAAACTGTGTCGTGTGAACCCCAAACGTCATAAGTTCGAAATTATTGTTCCGCAATTATAGGCTATCGCGTTTGGTGATAAGGTATAAAATTGTATGTAAATGCGTAAGATTTTTTGATCTTGCACGTTGGCAAAGGGGAAATGCTAAGGCGAGGCGGGTCCGTATATAGATCGTATAAGAATTCAACAGTCATAAATGAACAACATCTAAAATATCTAACCCAAAGGTCAGCAAATCCAATGATCAATGGTTCAAAGTAAGTATAGTATAACAATAGCTTGAAGGCTTTTGTAGTTTATTGGAGTATCACTTTTTTAATTTAGGTTTTCTTTATTATTGTGATGAGGGCGCCATTGAGCTTGTAATAGGCCTCTTAACTATAGCTGTAAGGCCGGTTTAAAACCAATTAAACCAATCCGTTTAAAACGAAAAAAACGGTATAAAACCGAAATAAACCATTTTTTTTTCGGTTTAAAACGGTTGGTGTTGATGACTCTGTTTTTCTTAATGCCACCATGCCCTCAATGATATCGTCAGGAGGGCTCTCGTGTCTGCCAACGTCCCGTGCGTGCTTGAGCCACCTGGCCTCAGCCGTACCGACGGCAAGAGGCCGGATGGCTTAACTTTGGTGCCCTGGCAGAAAGGCAAGTGCCTTTTATGGGACGCAACGTGCGTCAGCACTTTCGCCGCCAGCTACCTTAGTCGCACGTCGCGAACACATGGAGCAGCTGCGGAGCTGGCTGCTGTTAGGAAGTGGGACACGTATTCGGCCCTGGTGGCCGATTATCTTTTTGTTCCAATCGCCGTTGAGTCCACGGGGGTTTGGGGTGCCGAGGCAAAGACCTTCGTTGCGGAGATTGGCCGTCGGCTGAGGGAGAGAAATTGTGATCCCCGTTCTGGGTCGTTTCTGGTGCAGAGGCTAGCGATTGCGATTCAGCGTGGCAACGCTGCTAGCGTTTTGGGCTCCTTTGCGTCAGGTTCGACAAGGGGCGGGTTATTTGACTGAGCGTGTTTTTCAATGTATTGACGAAGCTTGTTGCTGATTTATGTCTGTTTATTTGTGTATCTGTGTTATTGACGACGCTTGTGCTGACCGCTATATTTTTGTGATTGATGTGTTTACTTTTTCTTAATTATAACTACATTTTCTTGATTTCACCTATAGGGATATGATATAGATGTGAAACAACCGATTTAAAACATTTTAAATAAAATGTTGCCGTTTTAAACTCAAAATAAATAGTTTTAAACGGTTTAAAACCAAACTCACACTTTCGCTCTCTCGTTGATGAATCGACGCAACGTTGCCAGCTCGCCTACCCTACACACATATGCACATACATAAACTGCCGCGTGTAAAAATTTTTTGTGAAGTAGGTTATATAGGTAGGTACTTTCTATAAACTAATTCAAACGAAACATGACGTCAGATGACCAAAAATCGCCTACAATAAAGTGTAAAACAAAATTATCTAAAACTATTTTAAGGGGATGATCAGACTATCAAACTGAACTACTTTCTCTATAGGACCAATATTGAATTCGCGAAAAAAAAATCTGTTGTTCCATACAAACCTACTCGACCTAAATGTATGGGACCTCAGTTTTTTTTTCGGGATTTCGATATTGGTCCCATAGAGAATGTTGTTCAGTTTGATGGTCTGATCATCCTCTTCAAATAGTTTTACCTAATTTTGTGAGACCTTATTTTTTTGTAGGTGAGTTTTAAACGGTTTAAAACTATTTATTTTGGGTTTAAAACGGCAAAATTTGGTTTAAAACGTTTTAAATCGGTGTTTTACATCTATAGGTACTCTTAACCCTAACATCCTGTTTAGCTATTTTCCTCCCCGTATAAAATATTACCTTTCCTTCTTAATTTCATAAACGGATCAACAGTTTCACCGCGATACGAAATTATTAAATGTAAAAATGCAAAGAGTCATTTCCATGCAATATGCCAAAAGCAGGCGGGACGTGTGATCTATTGCACGAGATATATTAAACATTTTCGCGGTCGGTTTGTCACGTTGTCTGTTGTTACCATGGAGTTTTACTTTTATTGCGAAACGTGTGAACAGTAAGTTGATAGTTGTAGTAATGTTTCTGACAACCCCGTAAGGGATTACGGGAGTGAGTATATGATTATGTATGTATGTACGAAACGGGTTCAAAATTTAATTTAGTAATTTCCTATACTAGTTATTATACAACGTGTTAATGAATAAACGCAAAACCTTATACACCCCAACAGATTTTATAACAAAATAATTAGATTGAGACAATAATTTCAAGTTAAAATTTAAATTTATCCGCTTTTTAAATTTTGAGGCAAAAATGATTAGTTATCATTTCAGCAATGAATGAAAGCGCTAATATGCTCATGGATACATTTTAATAATCTTGTATTGGTAGTAAGTAGGGTGAGAGTGCCCGAGCGGTGGGTTGGGATCGAGTTCAGTAAATTTTAAATTTTACAAACAAATTATTTAATGTTTTGGAAAACATTACCTGTATTGAAACCATGATAATTCGATTCTGCTCTCGATTCTAAACAAACTACTTTCTAGTTTTGCGTTAATTCATTAACACGTTGCATAAGAAAACTATACTGGAGGTACTTCTGATATGCTGATGGTTTTTTAAGGGGATGATCAGACCATCAAACTAAACAACGTTCTTTATGGGACCAAAAGCGATAAAATCATCTGTCCCTTGGCTGTCCCATACATTTGGCTCGAGTACATTTGTAGTTTTAGGTATGGTAGGAACAAAATATTTTTGTTTCCTGATTTCGATATTTAGAATTCATATTATCCATAACATCAAAATTATATAACTGAAGAATATCTGATTATTATGTAATTTTACGCAATTTCCAAAAAAGGACGAAAAGCTCACCATGCATATTTGAATATGCTACATTTTGTAAGTAGCTATTTTTTGGTTTATTGAATAATCCATAAAAAAAATAGGACATTCATTAATCACAGTAAAAATAAACTTTAATTTTGTTCAATACGGTATACGTTTGAGCGAAAGGACATAAAATGATATCAACAATTCCATAGCTGACGTCCCACATGCAATTATGAACTGTATGTACACAAAACAAAAGAGCATATCATAAAAGCATTTTTCATCAAAAAATGCAGAGTACCTTTTGATAAATATTTTTGTTCATGACGTCATCACCAATGGAAAAAATCAGAAACGAGTAGAGTTTTGCATTTTGTATGGTAATCAGTCTGTTTGATTTTTACAAAAATGTTTTGAACAATATAGTCAAACCTGGGTAAGTGAGAACTGGATAAGTGAGAAAACTCTATAAGTGAGAGTAATAGCCAGGACCCGTCATTTTAAGCTCCCAAAACCTCTATTAGCGAGAAACAGAAACCTCTGTAAGAGAGAGTCGTTTTTCCCTCATGGACCTCCGTAAGTGAGACTGCTACTTATCTATGCCTCTATAAGCGACAGTCGAGCTTCATTTATATATATTATTTAGGATGAACTATAGCTACAATAAAAATACATACATACATAAAAGATACACACATATAGTAACAAATGACAAAACAAATTACAAATTTAACATCTGCTATTTTATGACTCATTCATAATTTTCGTGGAACTTCCTACCATTGTTTTTATATTGTTTTCTCGTCAATATTGTACCTATTCTGTTACGTGGAACTAAATAACGTCCTTATTTAATCACATTCGTACTTGCTGTGACTTGTTATTGCTGCGTACCTCTATAAGAGAGAAACGCTACCCATGTACCTGCATTAGCGAGAAACTCGGATTAGTGAGGAACCTCTATAAGCGAGAATGAGATTGTGCTCCCTTGAACTCTCGCTTATCCAGGTTTGTGTGTTTCCGACTCATATTTAAAAAAGTCGATTCATTGTTTTTCTACATTTATACAAATTTTATTTTACGTAAGCTGTATTTTCAACCGTGTTAGTTAACCCTTCTAAAAATGTTCCTAAAGTAACCCCATTTATTGCAATTTTTCGACAAACAGTGTCTGGATTTTACGCATTGCTAGAAAATAAATTATTTGAAACAAACGAAAAAAACGATTCATTTGATTTTTAAGTAAAGGCAGGTCTTTTATAATAAATATAATACACTGGATATGCAAAAGCATATCACTGAAAACAATGTTCCTGAAAGTTGAAGGTTTAGAAAATATATCCTTAGTGCGTTGTAGGCAATCCACATATCAAAATCAAGCATGATCATAGAAATCGGCATGCAACGACTAAATGCACTTAAGTAAATATTAGTTGCCTTTATACGAAAGTAGGTATAGTGCGATCTGAAGTAGGCAATTTTAATCATGTAGTCTTTGCGCTACAGATTCTATGTAAATATTAGTAAAAAGCTGTGGGATACAATTAGGTCTATTTCAAATTTACAAAAAGCTAAGGAAAAACCACACCAACTCCTTTCAATAAAATCGACTCCACAGTATTCAGTAAATGCCGTAAACTTATTTTTTGCAGAAATAGGAAAAAAACTAGCCGAAAAAATACCAAATCTAGGCTCTTTGCCTCGGGCTTCTACAGCTGTAGACACCAAGTATTCCCAATGCAACTCCTTTGTCTTACTGGATACTACTGAACAGGAGGTGGAAAGTTTAATATCCAACCTGAAAACTGATTGTGCAACTGGCTGTGACGGTATCTCTGCAAAGATTTTGAAAATGATTATGGATGTTATCGTTCCCCCTCTCACCCATATAATAAACTTATGTCTAAAAAATGGTGTGTTCCCTGACGTACTGAAACGATCTATACTTAGTCCAATTTTCAAGAGTGGTAGCAGAGACTGTGTCAACAACTATCGTCCTATTTCAATATTGAAGTCCCTATCCAAAGTCTTTGAAAGAGTTATCAATACTAGACTGGTAAAATACCTAGAAAGTCAGCAACTTTTGGCTGATACGCAATACGGTTTTAGAGCCGGTAGATCTACGGCAGATGCTGTACATGACTTCACGGACAACATAGTTGGGAATTTGGATAGTGGAAAGAAATGTTTGACAATATTTTTGGATCTTGCTAAAGCGTTTGACACAGTCTCTGTTCCCAACCTTGTACATAAACTGGAACTCATGGGCATTAGAGGTAACCAACTAAATCTAATGAAAGATTATCTCAACAACAGGACGCAGTGTGTTAGGATAGGAGAATATATAAGCGAGGAGCAGAGTATAGAGTACGGAGTCCCTCAGGGTAGCATAATAGGACCTACTCTCTTTCTATGCTATATAAACGAGCTCTGTAAGCTGAAACTTGATAGCGGTAGAGTTATCTCATATGCAGATGACACCACGTTAACTTTCAGTGCTGACACGTGGGAGGAGGTTTATGTGAAGGCTCAAAATGGTTTTGATGCAGTATGTAAATGGCTTGCTATGAACTCTCTTACCATTAACGCAGAAAAAACAAAGTATCTGACCTTCTCTATTACAAATCGGCCAGCACGAACAAACCAGTCTGCAAAGATTACGGCTCATAGATGTGGGTACCCACCTGATCAAATTTGTACATGCCCCACTATTAATAGGACCAATACTATAAAATACCTTGGGGTCATTATAGACAACAATCTGTCTTTCAGTTACCACATTCACAGTGTAGCGCAGAGGGTGAGGAAACTCATATATGTGTTTAAACAGCTAAGGCATGCTGCAACGGGAAAAATCCTAAAACTAGTGTACACAGCGCTTTGTCAATCAATAATCTCCTACTGTATAACTACCTGGGGAGGTGCAGCAAAATCACACTTGATACACCTAGAAAGAGCGCAAAGAGTAATACTAAAGGTGTGCCTCTTCAAGCCGATACTCTTCCCAACGGTTGAATTGTACAGACAGAGTGAGGTACTCTCAGTTCGACAGATTTTTGTTCTACTTACCATTTTAAAGCAGCACTCCATGTTGACCTACAGTACTGATCACAAGTACGCAAATACTCGACGTCATTACACGGTGTGTAGTTCAGAACCTGCCAGAACTACTTTCAAACAGCGATTTTTCTGCTTTCAGGGAGGTAATCTGTATAATCAAGTAAATAAGAACCTTAGTATATACATAACACGTAAAACAGAATGCAAGAGGCTAGTTTCTCGGTGGCTCCTTTCACTAAATTACAGTGACACTGAAAAACTTCTATATATAGTAACCTAGGTGAATGTAAACTATTGTATCTCTAACGTACACACACATACACACACACACGCACATACACACACACACACATACACACAAAGCACACAATTTACTTACCTATTGTTTGATCCCAGGATAACAACTAGGTAGATCGTGAGGTTGAGCAAATATTTTGTGATATTTCGTAACACGCGTACGTGCTGCCGTAGTAGTAGTTTAAATTGTTATCTCCAAAGAGGGGGGGGCCTGGTGACTTGACTGACAGGTTTTTTAATTTAAAAAACCCAAATCGGGCACCAGTTCCCGCCCACAAACACATAAGAACCATGTAAAGATTTATAAGTACTACCTATTCTGTACCTGCCTATGTTTTGTGGACTGGGAAAAATAAACAACATTTTTATTTTATTTATTTATTTATTGAATAAATAGGCTAAGTGCGATAGTAGGCATCCCGCTACGATATCGTAGCATCATCGTAGGCGATTCGTAGAAGTTCGTAGCGCTAAGTGCTACGTTGCCAGTATAAAGTACCAAATGTAAATTGTATATTCTACGTACTTAGATTTGTATAAAGAACGTTCGCGAATTTGTCCCTTGTCTTTTTTAATAAAATTAAAAGCCTTGTTTGTGCCCGGGTTATAATTATTTTAACCAGAAAGAATTAAGGAATTTTAAAAATACTTCGACATCTCTAGAAGCATGTGATACAAAAGTAGATATTACAAGTCGTTTACGGATGATTTGTCCATTACAAATGAGGTATCATCATGTTATTCTTTTATTGTGAATTGTCATTAAAATAAATCCATGAATATACTTACAACGTGTTAATGAATAAACGTAAAACAAGAAAAGAGTTTGCTTAGAATCGAAAACAGAATCAAATTGTCTCGTAATACTCGTAAAACACGACTATTTTAGACAAATATTTATGGAAAATCGCGATGGGCTTCTTTTTTTTTCACGGCCTGCCCCTTTGGTTGAGATAGCTATACGCGCGCAGGTCGACGAAGAGGCGATTACTAAGCTGACATTCAACCAATGACATCTTGTTGCAAACAATCGAATATTAAAAACGTTATAAACTGAATATTTAAGTATTTATAACACAAATTAATGTTAATTTGTTAACTAAAATAAATTGTTTGATGAAATGAACGTTTAATTATCATATTTTAATTAACACAGATTAGTTTATTCAGACAAAAGGTTTCTTTTAAAGTATTAACTCTTTGCTGTGATTTAAAAACAAATTAATGAAAAAAATAGTACATTACGATACGAGTGACCTAAGTTGCCCATTATTGCACGGCGTGAAGTTAGCGCCCGAGCGCAGCGAGGGTGCTAAATGCCGTGCATTAATAGGCAAGTTTGGTTGCGAGTATCGTATACTATTTTATAGCACAAGTGACCTAAACCCGCCCCGGACGGATGGCAGGGGGGGGGGACAGCAGGGGGGCTCGGGGGGGGGGGGGGGGGCATTCAAAAAGGAACAATTTCGGTGTTCTCATCGTCGCTAAATTCACTGCTCGAACAGTCCATTGCTGCTCGAAAGTTACAATTTTCGCGAAACGAACTAAGTCAGCGTTTTTCTTTGATTTCGTCGCTGTCACTTTTTCTACAACAGGAAGGTTCTTGCAGGAGAATCGCTAACCTATCCCCTTCTTGTCATTTGTTTCCTGTGCATTTCCAAGCTTCAAACGACATTTCAAAGGGTTTTGTTTCATTTTTTTTACATGTGTGAAGGTAGTCGATTCATTTACGCACCGTGCAGAAATAGACAACTTAGGTCCCGGAAAAGCGTGCGTAAAGTGCGGGTTTAGGTCACACTGTTCTATAAATGTACATAACCGCACTAGTGATATAATATAATCATTTTCGCACGCGTGTTCTATAAGCTGAATTATGTACTTAAAAGCGGTGCAATAAGAGCTACTTTACGAGCAAGTATGTTGAAAAAGTATATTTTTAAAATCGTTCAAAAGCTGTAGAAAGAAGAGAAGTGAAAACATTAAAAACTTCCTTAAACTTTAAATCCGTTCACAGGCCAGGAAGTCCAGGAACAGCGATAAAATTAACTCGTTAAACTCTCTCATTTAAAATAAAAAAGCTTTCAGATTCATCCGGAAATTCGAGCACGTAATGAACTCGTCGCATCATTATCAAATCTGTTCCCTCGAGAACTTCAAATTGATGACTGACACAAATCTGGGAAAGTACGAATCTAACTTTTACAATTCAATCTGCTTACATCTAAGTCAAAGCAAAAGTATTATTTTTATTTTGTACAATACACATTGTACAATGGAGATAGGAGGTGAAGTACTTTACCCAATGACATTCTATACCAAGGACTCCGCATCGGTGTGCTGTTAATGGGACGGCAAGATTATGCTTAATGGCGACGTAAGAATAACCTCTTCATTAGTCGTGAGTGGAGGATGATCGCTAAGCCGTAAGGATGCCGAAGTGTGTCTTAGAAAGGTTCAGGAGACCGAGGATATTTGAAAAGACTGGAGTGTCAGCGGTTGTATAGACAAGAACAGTTGAAGCTTAATATGGTGAAATTAGAGACATGCGCCATGTTTAGGCTTTGTTATTGTATGACGTGATGAGTCCATGCACGTAGAACGTCATTGACTCTACCATACAAAAAATAAAAAACAATCGCTAGGCTAGGTGGGATATCTGGGACCAGCAGTGGCCCAACTTCTCTATTTATGTGTAATCTCCTGAAAACATAGTCTGCGTGACATATTATTGCAAACAAATCATTGCAGATTTGTTACCTTCACATCGTCATTTGATCTACATGCTGGTGATGCCTACTAAACTCTGTGTCTTCCCAACTTGTTCATAACTTCGATACTACTACTTTCGCCGATGTATTTTTTAAAATCTTTATTTAAGAGCTTGCCATGAGGCCATGTCACTCTTTAAGTTTCTCCAGAGGATGATCAGACCGTCAAACTGACCAACTATCTCTAAGGCACCAACATCAAAATCGCGAAATAATCAGCTGTTCCATACAAAACTGCAAATCTACATGATTTCGATGTTGGTCCAATATTGAAAGTTGTTCAATTTGATGGTATGATCATACCCTTAAAAAGGTGTCAGCATAATATTAAGACGGACCCTGTATACTGTCCTGCTTGTCAAACACCCGTCTCCAGAGAGCCTCGCTCCGCACACACTCCGGACATGGAAGACATCCTCAACTAACTACACCAAAGTCTTCACTATTCACTTGTGAGATGTGTGTCCCCAATCCCCATCAGGTGTGTGAACTCACTTCGGTACTGGAAACGATCACCGAAGTTAAGCAATGTCAGGTCCCGTCAGTCTTTGGATGGGTGACCGTTTAGTGGTGTTTCATCTCGAGCGTTTCCGTGCTTCGGAAGGCACGTTAAGCAGTTGGTCTCAGATAGTTACGTCAGATGGCGTTGTAACTACTCGTTAAGGCAGGTCAGTGGCCTATTAAGGCGGCTTGAAAATTCTCTGACAGCAAGTTGACCACTAACTTGCCTCCACCAACACGCACTGGGAACGCGTGGTGGAGTATGGCCCACTACCTCTCACCCTTATTCGTGATTTTTGCCGTGCTGCGGGATTCTACAGGCTATACCTTAATTTAATAACATTCAGTGTATCACTAAACGTGTATCAATAAAATGTATTATTTGTCTCAATTTTTTCCCCTTTTTATACCTCGGATTAACTAATCACCAGCTTTAATATGTTGGGTGTCTAAGCGATAGCTGTAGCAACGTTTACTTTTAGCAGTATTTAAATATACAGAATCCTAAAAAATATATCTCTCTAAACCATAACACGGATAAATTTTCCTCCATTTGCCAGAGGAAATAGATTTCCCCTGTGTGTACTTTAGGACGCCAAGTTAGCTGATTACAGGCAGATTTTAATTATTTATTGGTTGTTTCTGCCAACACTAGATGGCAGATCAATCACTTCGCGTGTTGTATTGGTTGGTGCTGACAGACAACTATATTGTGGAAATTATAGTAAGTCATCAATTCATCATGGGCCTTTTCCATCTAAGTAGAATAGGATGTTTCAAGCAGCGTAAGGTTGGCAGTTTGGCAGATTCGGAAACACCGACGTTCGTGGCTGTAAAAGCCAATTTAGAAGCGAAAGAACATTGCCGCCGTTGCCGCATTGACCAAATTTTACTTTTGTCCAATGAGGCGTTTTCTAAGACTAGTAAATCGAAAAGACGGCAGATGTCAATATTAAAAGTTCATTCATTCATTATTTTATTTAATATTAAACGGCCAGTGTCAAGTGATTTATGTATTCTCAAGTATATTTTAACGAAAACACATTAGAGCTATACAAAATGGCGGAGCCACGTGCAAGCCTCACACAGGCCAATACGCACGCGTTCGCACTCCGCCAGACTTGCAGCGCGACTCCCAACATTAAAACCTGCTACATTGACAGTAAAAGTGTTGTTTGTCTATGGTTTGCATCATTCAAATGACGTTTGATAGTGGTGGTGTTGCCAACGGATAATTTTCACTATCAATAAATACGCAATGGCACCGAAAATTTACGTTTGTTGTACATAAACGAACATTTACTGCACAAAAAGTTAATCAATTTGAGGTATGAAAACGTCTCTCATATTAAAACCATAATAATCTTATTAATAAATCAAATATTGCTACCTAAAATTAGGGAAACAAGAAAAACACGTAACACTTTCGATTTGACAGCTGAATTGGCACGAATATAACGCCATCCTTCCAGTGTCTTTGAACATTTTTTTTTTAAATGAAAACGCCTCATTATTAAACCACAAAATCTTATGTTAATATCGCGCTGCAAGTCTGGTGGAGTACGGACGCGTGCGTATCGGCGCGTTGGGCTTGCACGTGGCTCCACCATTTTGTGAACTCTTTTGTGTTTTAACCTTAAAACAATCATTTGAGATTATAAACTACTTACATTGGCAAAACTGCCACGCTAGACTTAATTAATACTACTGATCATTTTCCTTCGTATACTCTCCACATAACGATACATTGGCTGAATTGTGATAACACATCGGATGCCACTAAACAAAAATTGAATTGAATATTAATATGTTCGAAATTAACAATCTCTTAAGTCGTAAAAAAAATGAAAAAAGATAACACTATCGGTAAGAATTTTCTTTAATTGTCCTGTTTTGTCCCACTGCTGGTCTAGTAAAATAATAATAATATACGAATGTAGGAAAAAATCCGTTTAAAATATTAAAATGAAATTTTGTTGCAAAATTAAATGCGATTAATTTAATGCAAGTTTGAAAAGTGAAAACCTGTATAATTGTATAATTATGAACCACAGGTAACATAATATCTGTTCCACACTTTCCACAGGCTTTCTGCCTGATCCGGTAGCTTATATAATATACGCTTATATAAACTCCTTTCGTTATCTTTACCTATTGTTTTCGACTACAAATGGGCTTTACACAATACGATTTGTTACAAAAAGACCCTCTTTTGTTTTCCGTGATGAATTGGTAACACCTTGACATTTTGAGTTGCGTTTGCTTGGCGCCATTGCTCTTGTTGTGTTTCGTGTTATTTGAAATTCGTAAAAAGTTGATTTTAGTGATATTTGTGACATAATTTTATGCGTAAAGCGACCGACGTAACAGGAATCTCAAATAAATACGATAACAGAACATAAGTTTTGGTTCATGTTAACTCGTACATGGTCATTTTGGCGGCAACGCGCGAGCTTACAAATCGACCATAGATTCATCGTCATCTATCATCCCATCATCTACTAGAATTTATGCGGCAGCAGATTTTTTTTTCTTGATCACCAAAACATACTGACATTGTCAAAAATAAAGTCCTGGCTCCTCTTGAAGTCCGGATTCAAAATTCACGGCAGTAGTGTATCATCATCATCATCAAATCAGCCCACATCAACCCACTGCTGGGCATAGGCCTCCTTTTTATTGCGCCACTCCTCACGGTCCGGTGCCAATCTGATCCATGTACCATCTAACCTAACCATCCAAAAGCGATATTCCCAGCATGGTACGCAGTAGTTTATATAACGAAGTTAAAGGGAAAACTATAACCTCTAAGTAGACTTTACAAGTTAACGAGTCAACCAACTTGTAAAATGTACTGGTGGTACATTTTGTAGAGATTATTGTATGCTAGAATTAATTTTTAGGGTTCCGTAGTCAACAAGGAACCCTTATAGTTTCGCCATGTCCGTCCGTCTGTCCGCGGCTTAGCTCAGAGACGCTTAGTACTAGAAAGCTGTAATTTGACGTGATTGATACATATTAATAGTGGTAAAATAAAATCTCTTTTTTTTTCAGGTTTCTGGATACGTGAAAAAAATTCATGGCGGTAGTGTATATAACGAATTTTAAAGGAAAACTATCGTCGCTAACGCTAAGTAGGCTTTACAAGTTAACGAGTAATAGTCGACCAACTTGTAAAATGTACTTTTTAAAATTATGAGCCGTTAAACCGTAGTATAAAACGTAAAGCCCCCTTCTAAGTCCGTATATTATGACGGGCAACTACGGAACCCTACCCTGCGCGTGACCCGACATGCACTTGGCCGGTTTTTTACTTTAATGTAAAAACGGTTTGGTTTTAGCAAAAAAAAACTATTTTCTATTTGTTGTTTTGATTAAAAAAGCTCAAGAACGTATACATGGTGTAAGGAAAAGTATCATTAACCTTTAAACACAAACTCTTCCCATCAAACTGAACAACTTTCACTATGGGAGCAAAATTGTCAGAACAAAAAAAAAACAGCTGTTCCGTACGTTTGAGTTGCAGTTTAGAATGGAAAAGCAGAATTTTTTTGCGCTTACTAATTTGCTCCTATAGTAAAAGTGGTTCAGTTTGATGGGTAGGGTATGTGGTTTAAAGGTTTAATGATACTTTTCCTTACACCCTGGGCACAGACCTACCCTCATGTGTATGGACGTTAGTCCACCACGCTTGCCCAATTTGGAATATTCGACTTTATTATACGTATCGGAATTTCAGCGTATGCAGGTTTCCTCGCGATGTTTTCCGTCACCGTTTCAGAGCAGTCGGTATTACGTACATAAGTTTCAAAACGGCGACACATCAAGCTACGCAAAACCAAAATAAGCTGGCCGCGCGTAGGTAGAGCAATGTATACCGTCGTGCGGCCAGCTTATGTTTGTTTTGCGTAGCTTGATGTGTCGCCGTGTGTACATTCGCATGTCGTATGGAACGGACCTCAAGATTGAGTTTCCATACCTCTTCACCGGGTACCATTCCAAAGCAAAGGTGTACCTTTTAAATAAATTACATATACTAACCTCAAATTAATGTACACAATCTTTTTGAGAAATAGGTACGCTCAAGTGCAAAATTCAAAGGTGTATTAAAAATGAGATGCCATATATTTAGTACCTTGGCGGCGGTTCCTTGCTGATGTGGCAACATTATGAGGGTCCATGAAGAATGACTGTATCGTTCATACGAAAGCGGTTTTTGTATTGAAATGGTTGGGGACAGGAGCGTATTCAGAAAGATCACAAGGGCCATTAGGCATTAGGTTGTATTACCAACCAATTCGTTTTAGCGATGAGACAGCAAATTTAATTTGTGATAATAGTGCTTCGTATTCTTTATCACATCATTTTGTGTTTGGTGCAAATAAATAATTCATTGGTTCTTAATATTATCTCACTCTCTCTAGGCCCTGGGCCTGCGTAGAGTATTGTGTCTTAGAACTATGCTATCTTTCGGTAATCCAAACTGATTACAAAGTCACTACGTTGGCTTTTGGTGGCGATGGCGTTCCCACGTAATCTAGAATATATTACAGATTTGTCCGTATTTCCTTTCTCTTGTTCATAATCATCATCATCAGCTTGTATTGTTCCTACTGCTGAAGCGCAGGCGGATGAAATATCTTAGGGTGCATGGGCGTTGGTCCACCACGGAAATTGTCTTATTGTACCATGTAATCAATTCTATTTTATTCACATGTTCATATTCAATAACATGTTCATGTTCACACAATATGTTTTTATTTTCTCTGTTTATTATGGCATTATTCCTGAAAGGACTCCTGTGCTTTTCAGCTGTTGACTCTGCTAATAGTTCTGACCTCGCAAAAAGATTTCCATCATTGTAACGATTTTTTGCTCTTGAAAATTATTAGGTGACCTCAAAAAATAGTCCTGGATTCGTCCCTGGCGTGGAAATGACCACATATTTCGGTGTTCAAAGTTCAAAGTTTATTTGCCTAAACATAGTAATTTGATAATAGAATATAAACAAGTCCTTATATTCTACCGCAGATAGAGCACGCAAAAACAGAATAAATAATACAAATAAAAAGTTACACTGTCAGGAAACCGTCAACATTTTTAAACATTATCGTAATACAAATACAAAAAATACAAAAAACCCGCCTGCATAAAAAACCTATTAACTGAAAAGAGAAAAACAAGCTCTATGATCACTTGAGCTTGTTTTTCTCTTTTCAATTAATAGGTTTTTTATGCAGTCGGGTTTTTTCTTGATCTTAATAATTTAGTTTATTTCATACTTTTTAGTTTTGTGTCGAAACGGTAACATAAAAGTACTATGATACCTATATTGTAATTTTTAATTCAAAAAAATTTTTTATTCCCCCTCTTTTTTATATCGCAGACGCTATTTTAAAATAATATAGCCTATGTCACTCTCACAATTTTTAGGAATCTAATGACACTTCATACGTTTAAATCCATCAAGCCGTTTAGGCTGTAGGCCGTGCCAAAGAAATAGACATACAAACATACATACATACATACATACATACATACATACATACATACATACATACATACATACATACATACATACATACATACATACATACATACATACATACATACATACATACATACATACATACATACATACATACATACATACATACATACATACATACATACATACATACATACATACATACATACATACATACATACATACATACATACATACATACATACATACATACATACATACATACATACATACATACATACATACATACATACATACATACATACATACATACATACATACATACATACATACATACATACATACATACATACATACATACATACATACATACATACATACATACATACATACATACATACATACATACATACATACATACATACATACATACATACATACATACATACATACATACATACATACATACATACATACATACATACATACATACATACATACATACATACATACATACATACATACATACATACATACATACATACATACATACATACATACATACATACATACATACATACATACATACATACATACATACATACATACATACATACATACATACATACATACATACATACATACATACATACATACATACATACATACATACATACATACATACATACATACATACATACATACATACATACATACATACATACATACATACATACATACATACATACATACATACATACATACATACATACATACATACATACATACATACATACATACATACATACATACATACATACATACATACATACATACATACATACATACATACATACATACATACATACATACATACATACATACATACATACATACATACATACATACATACATACATACATACATACATACATACATACATACATACATACATACATACATACATACATACATACATACATACATACATACATACATACATACATACATACATACATACATACATACATACATACATACATACATACATACATACATACATACATACATACATACATACATACATACATACATACATACATACATACATACATACATACATACATACATACATACATACATACATACATACATACATACATACATACATACATACATACATACATACATACATACATACATACATACATACATACATACATACGACAGAACCACGCGTCAGACGCGCGCGTCAGTCGCATCGGCCGCTGGCATCGGAAGTGCATCTTTATACAAAAAATGCCCTACGTCACGAATCGTACCCGGCCCAAAGGATCCCATCATACTAGCTGCGTTCCCACGCTTGATGGCCAAATAAATTATTTAAACCAGGAGGCGCGGGCCGGAAAATCGACTATAAAAGGAAAAAACAACCCTCCTGACGCAGTAGGGTAAAACGAATATAACAGCCAATGTATCTTACTTTATCATCTATCAGAAAATCTATCTTGTAGTCGGTGTCAAGCCAAGCCCAAAATCTTACTTCAAGCCCAGTTGCAAATATACCAGCTTGACACCGACTTCGATTAGACAAAGTATTGTTCTGATATATGCGAACGATGCGAAAGTAAGAGACATTGGCTGCAAATTTTTATTTTATTTTTGAAGTTGGTATAAATTATTTGTTAAAATTATTTACTAGACGTACTAGGTAGGTACTCACTCACAATTATTGGCTAATGATTTTAGTAACACCCTTTTCTATTACCGCCTTCAACCAATCAATGAGTAAGTAACAGACTGACAGATACATATTAATCTGGGTCTAGGGATAACCATGAATTGGCGGCAATCAATTAATTATGCAGGATCGCTTTGATTATTGCTTTTGGCTATGTGCGTAGTGGGTATTGGGAACTGACAAGTCGATCGCAACTCTGCTCTTGCCCTCTGCCACGGTACACGAATGTGAATTTACATTTATTATCACTAAACGAGACAAATAGAACAATAATTTTAACATTAAAATCCAAAGTTGCGGATTTCATGCAACCTCGTCCCCCGCAAAAAGTGGCAGGAAAGTTTGTTAGTAGAATTACACACGTAACTTGTCCATAGTTATATTGTCTAAGGGTCGATTTACACCAAAAGAGCACCTAAGAACATTTGCTTGCAGCGGCAATCTTATCACTAGTGAATAAAGGTTAAATTTAATTGCACTTCGCCGACGTGGCGGCGGCTGCGCGCGGCCCAGCGTTACCCGTATCTCTACAAATAAATTTGACCTTTATTCACTAGTGATAAGATTGTCGCCTTGAGCAAATGCTCTTCGATGCTCTTCTGGTGTGAATCGACCCTAAGTTTTTGTTTTTAATGATAAAAACCAGCCAGCGACGACTACATCGCATCGGGTCATATTACAAATTCATTCCTCTCTGGCAATGCCGAATGGAAGCCGCAAAAATGTCGTCTGATAATGAACGAAGTCAGACTGCAGTTCATTTCGGTAATGGAAAACTAAAGTTAGAAATAACTTTACAGAAACTAGGACCATTCGAGTATCTACTCTATGCGCTAGTTTTGAATGTAATTAATATTTGGTTTTTGCCTAACGTATTAGATATTCTTATAGCCTTGGCTCTCGTTCTATTTACGGTCGAACGAACGAGATAAAAAGCGTGATATAACCTTATCGCATAATACTACGGCCACTGGAATAGTTCTTAATAGCTTATCTAACAGATCTTTTGATATATTCCGGGTGAAAGATACCTGTCTGTCAGATAAGCTATTAAGAACTTGTTTCTAGAAACAATACATTGGCATATACAACGTGTTAATAAATAAGCGCAAAACCTCATACACTAATTATGTTGAAATATTATTTCAACATAATTAGTAAGTATTTCATTATTTTATAGTAAAAATTTAAAGTTATTCGCATTTTAAGTTTTCAGGCAAAAATGTTTTGTTATCATTTTAGCAATGAATGAAAGCGCTAACGTGCTCATAGATACATTTTAAGAATCTTTTTTTGGTAGTAAGTAGGGTGAGTGTGCCCGTGCGGTGGGTTGAGATTGAGTTCAGTAAATTTTAAATTTTCCAAACAAATTATTTAATATTTTGAAAAAAATTACCTATGTTGAAAACATGATAATTCGATTCTGCTCTCGATTCTAAACAAACTACTTTCTAGTTTTGCGTTAATTCATTAACACGTTGTAGATTGTACACTACATTTAGCGCCTGTTTCACCACTTCTCTATAGATAGTTTGATAAAAGCTTATCTGACAGACGGTTTGACATCTTTCATACGAAAATATATTATGTCAAATGATCTGTCAGATAAACTATTAACGACTTATCCAAAAGTCCGTTAATGTAGTATCTTCACATCCCAGATGATGCAGTGATTCAAAACGAAATTCTTGTTGCCAGTGATGACATATGGAACAGAGACGTGGTCGCTGACTCAAGGCCTTATAAAAAGGCTGAAAGTTACCCAAAGTACATTGGAGAGGGTTATGCTTGGAGTTTCCTTACGAGATCGAATCAGAAATGAAGCGATCCGCATAAGAACAAGAGTAACTGACATAGCCCAAAGAATTGCTAAACTAAAGTGGCAGCGGGCGGGGCCGAAGAGTTCTCGAGTGGCGACCGCGTGCCGGAAAGCGCAGCGTGGGTCGGCGAAGGTGGACCGGCGACCTGGTGAAGGCGGCGGGAACCCGTTGGATGAGGGCAGCGCAGGACCGGTCGTTGTGGCGATCCTTGGGGGAGGCCTATGTCCAGAGACTTGAGTGTTCTGGGAATCTGACAAGAATGTAACTAAGAGTCTACTCATCAAACTGAACAACTTTTACTATGGGAACAAACCGATTGGAGCAAAAAAAAATCTGCTGTTCCACACTAATCTACAATGCCGAATAGGCATTGACTCAAATGTATGCAAAGGCTGATTATTTTTTTGCTCCGATCGGTTTGCTCCTATAGTAAAAGTTGTTCAGTTTGATGGATAGACTCATAGTTTTAAAGGATGCTAATAATAACAATAGAAAAAAAAAAAAAAAAAAAAAAAAGAGAAAAAATTAAAAAAGGAAAAATTTAATTGTTATGGAAATCGTTTTTCTAACTTAACATTTCTTAACTATATTTACTTGGAAGATGCCGGAGAGTTCGATCTGCCCAGGTAGGTGTGTTAGTCTTATTTAATAAAACTATTATGACAAGGTTGCTTAATTTACACGAGAAAAGTTAATAAAGATAACATTAAAATTTATTTCTCACACATTTCCCAGTTTCACAGAATTTCAATTTAAACTCCTATTGTATTCCGTATAGACCATAGAATCGCTTGGGGTGCTAAATTAATGCCTCGTGCGAAGTCAGTTAGGGTAGCATCAAATAGTTTAAATGTTGAGATTCCTTAAAGCAGTTTTTACCACAAATATGTTGGTGATTGCACAAGATAATTAAGACAATTTGGTAATGGTAACGAGTATTTAAGACGCTCCCCATAGGTAAACGCAGGGCCGGTTGCCGTAGGTAACCATAATTTTTATATTATGGCCCGTTTATTTTATATTATATATAAGCTTTTAATTAAGATCTGGTGCTGTGAAGCCAGGATCGTCTGTGTACGAGGGATCTCCTTAACGATTAATAGCACAGACTTGCATTTTCAGCTTTGGTTACAAAACAAACATATCTAATGATCTGGTGCTAAAAAGTGTAAATGACTAAAAAGTAAAAAATTAAATTAAAAATTAAATAAAAACAAGCTTTTATTAAGGTTTAATAAAAAAATAAATAAGTAATTAATTCTAGTAGGGCAATGCATTTGTAGTGGATATAGTTTGCATGGGTCGATTTTAATAAAAGAAACTAATATCAAAGTTATCGCTAAAATATTGACGATTATACTATGTTTAATTAAATTTCTAAAAAAAGCTTGTCGCGTGAATGTGTTCTTGCTTATATGACCTCAAGCGCGACAAGCTTTTAGATATTTAATTAAACATAATATAACTGTCAATATCTTAGCGATAATTTAAACATTGTTTTTCTCTTTTCGGTTAATTAGCTGATCCTTTGCATACGGGACCATTCCTAAAAACTATCAACTCCCTGGCCACCCCAGCTCTAACCGCAGGGTAATTAAAAGGTAAACCGTTTGTAATTGTTTAGTGCCGTGGAGGCGTCCGCTATTATGCACACGAATTGTATAACGGCTGATAATTTGTTAGGAATTGTAACTATGATTGTTAGGTTTATTTAACTTGAATCACCTGGGAGATTATCACCCGGGCGATCGCAGGCGGCTCATCGGTGTGCGTACTATGATAACTTGAAAAAATGATCACCCAGGAGATTAAAGTTGACTCAAGAGTTAGCTACAGAATAAATACTAGTACTACCCGTATAGAAGAATCACTTCGCAAACAGATCGAAAAAAATGTTAACAAAAAAGTTAATTCGACTCAAAACTAAAAAAAGTATACAATAATATAATTATAAGTACTGTGTGATAATATATTGTGGCCTATGACTTCTACATTCGCATATAATATAGGGTCCTTCTTAATATGCTGACACTTTTTTAAGGAGATGATCAGACCGTCAAACTGAACAACTTTCTCTATGGTACCTACGTCGAAATCGCGAAAATAAAATCAGGTGTTGCATACAAAACTGCAAACCTACTCGAGCCATATGTATGGGAAAAAATGTTTTTTTTCGTGATTTCGATGTTGTTACCATAGAGAAAGTTGTTCAGTTTGATGGTCTGATCATCCTCTTAAAAAACTGTCAGCATATTAAGTTGGACCCAGTATAAGAACATTAATTTGTTTTATCGAAGTCGCTGACAAGCCGGTACGATTCGCGACTGGGCTTATAGTATTTTTTTGGCTCGGCTTGACACCGACGAAAAACCAAATAAAACAAATGAAAATTCTTATAGATGCGAAAGTAGAAGTTTAGGCTGCAATATTATTTTTTACTTTTATTAGTTTTGAAGTCGGTTTTAATTTTATTGTTAAAATTTTGCTTATTTCATAATTTTCAGTTGTGAAATATTGTCACGGATGCTGCCAAACGTCGAACGTAAAAAGGCATTCAAAAATTCGGACGGTTTATTAACAGTCTCCGTGGCGCAACCGGTAAGGTGCGATCCCTTAAATCGAGAAGTCCTGGGTTCGAGACCTCACCCCGAATGAAAACATTTTTAGATTTTAATGTTGTTTAGGAATGTTCTAGAAGAGAGAGGGAGAAGGAATATTTAGAAAGAAACAGGAACTAAAAAAAAGACAGTCGTGTTCAGGAATGTTCGGGAAGGGAGTAGAAGCGTTTGGAAGGGAACAAAGGAATAACGAAAAGACGATCGAAATTCAAATTGTCTAGAACATTCTAAGGGGTATATAAACCGGCGAGTTTGCGGCCACAGGGCAGTATTGAGTTTAACAGTGAAAAGTGCTAACCAAAAGGAAGAAAAGTGAATAGTGAGAAGTGAAAGTGAACAGTTAAGTGACAGTGTAGTGCGTTTTTAGTAGTGACATAGTGAACAGTGGTGTAAGGGGAATCCCTGCGCGGATAACCGTAAGTAAGAGAAACCCAAATAAACTCTGTAAATTTGGACTTGGCGTTTCACTCCAATCCCGGAACCCGTCGCTCGTAACATTAGTTCGACTCAGATAACATTTATACACGCAAAGGGTTCATTTCCTCCGCTCCGAAGCGCGTCATCAGACCTCCTCGAAATTAAAATGGGACCACCTCGGTGTACTACGCCCTTTCAAACAATAAAATACTTTTAAAATTTGGACTGTAGGGTGGCTGGGTGAAAGAGGATGATGGTTTAACTATTTATTGATGAGCATACAATATTGGTACATTATACACATACAAACATCCCTAGCTATGCATCAAAGTGTACTGCGTGGCTATCTCACTCTTCTGCTCAAGAAGTCTTAGGTTTTGGAACGGACTGCGTGGCTATCTCGATCCTCGACCTGGCCAGCACCTGAGGACTGCAGTGGCGAAGCCGCCTAGGTAACTGACATTCGTTTTTTTTTTAAATGACTAATACAGCATTGCTCAGGGAGCAGTTACTGCTTTTTACTGCGGACTATTGGAGGGACCACGAAGGGTCTACTGTGCCAAATGAATGAACTTAAGCAACCGACCTAGGGGCACCCAGAGGGGTACGGACCCCGGCATAGGACGTTGCTGGCGCTACGCGGCGGATTGGGTAGCTGGGATCGGTGAGATTCGCTTTTTTTTTTTGGAAGTGACTAATACAGCGTTGCTCAGGGAACAGTTACTGCTTTTTACTGCGGACTATTGGAGGGACCACGAAGGGTCTACCGAGCCAAATGAATGAACTTAAGCAACCGACCTAGCGGCACCCAGAGGGGTACGGACCTCGGCATAGGACGTTGCTGGGGCTACGCGGCGGATTGGGTAGCTGGGATCGGTGAGAGTGTGATTCGCTGGCCGCGTCGGGTCTTATATTCGATCCTCGAAGCGCGTGCCGCGTGCAAAACGATGGAGAGGGCAATGACAAGGGCAGCTAGATGTGTGCGAGCGAGAAAGCATTCTAATTGACGAAAATATCGGTGGACATACAAAAAGCTATGTATATAGGGTGGAAATGTGAGATGTGAGATGTGGCACAAAGGGCAGCTACCAAAAGCTTTACAGCTACAAGAAAACGTTCTTAGGAGCATTTTACTTCTGCATTCACCGATTTTGAAAAAAATTACAGTCATCGAGAAAAACTGCAATTTACACAAAACTTTAATTTGTGTGACATTGTGATAATGAAAATATTAGTAGGATATCTCTGAACACCTGCTCTAGGAATACAGTCGTGAGCATATGCGCTTTTTGTATGTACAGTTTCAATGCTAGGATTAATTGAAGATTTGTATGGAAATCTTTGAGGCACTGTTACTTTAAAACTATACATTTTAACGAAAATCTCACAAGATCCAAGCATAGAGATTACTTTCTAGATTGTCTCTGAAAAATGTCATTGATTTTAATTGTTTAGTACTGAAAATATAACCAGAATTCGTTTGTATGGAGCGCGCCAACAGTAATACACCCTTAAGATTTCGTTCATCATCATCTCAGCCTGTCTCATATTATATTTACTGTATATATGTAGACAGGTGCATAGGTACCTAATAGTGCACCGCTGTAGCATTTGTCTCTGTAAATAGTTCTTCCATCCAATGGTTGTCTGGAAGAAACCGCTTTTAGTGATAAGATCGTCCTTTGTACCCTTCTCATTCTTGTTTAAAATTTTATTTTTCTATTCTTGGTGTGCAAATAAAGAATCTTATCTTATCTCAGCCGATGGACGTCCATTATTATTACATAATAAATAAATATCTTGGACATTGTCACACAAATTATCTAGTCACATTTAAAGTACCAGAATCTAGCCTGGACTTATATTATTATGACTAGACTAGACAACGATATAGAATACATATATAGATACAAACATCCATGACTCTGGTACAAATATTCATATTTATCATACAAATATTTGTCCCATACGGGATTCGAACCCGCGACCCTCGGCACAGCAGGCAGGTTCACTACCGACTGTGCTATCGGCCCGTCAAAGATTGATTGATTTAGTATAAATTAGATTCCGCGACGATCAATGTGTAGTAAGCGATGCAAGTTGAACTATCTTTAAAATTTCAAATAAAATCCGATCAGTCCTTTAAATAAAATGAAGAAACCGAAATTTTCCTCCTACATACAAATTTCGTCAGAAATAATAAAAAGCGATGGTAAAAATATAATACCGAGAATCTTGTTTTTTAGGAAGTGGCAGTTAACGATCCGGGGTCGACCTCGAATGAGAAATTCGAAGAGGTTACCAAGGAAACTGGAGAGGAGCTTACGGCAGTCGACAACTTGGGTATTGTTTTGTTACATTATTTTGAATCCTTCAGTTCAGTGACAAGTTTTTATATATTGTTTTGTTACAATAGGACCTCTCTTAAATTCGAATTGGAATCATGATTGATAGTGAAAATTCATATCTTATGAAGAATTTTAAATTAAGGCTAAATTTAATATCAAAATGTTCGAACGAAATTATCGTCGAATAGAAAACAAAAAACATAACCCTCCTTCTGGCGCAGTCGGGTAAAAAGTTACAAGAGATTGAAAAACGTTTTTATCATCTTTTGGCTCTTTCATGCAAAACAGGTTTTTATGTGACACGTCGTCATGATTTGTATGTAAATACGAGGTTATGACGTCACTTCTCTTATACAGGGTGTAATTGACAGCCTAGCAAATACTGAAACGGTGAACTCAGACCATCAAACTGAACAACTTTCACTATGGAGCCTACCTCAGGAAACGCGAAACAAATCTGCTGTCCCATACAAAACTGGTGCACCTACCCGACTCAAATTTATGGGACAGCTGATTTCTTTTCGCGTTTCCTGAGGTAGGCTCCATAGTGAAAGTTGTTCAGTTTGATGGTCTGAGTTCACCGTTTCAGTATTTGCTGGGCTGTCACTTACATCCTGTAGGTATATGCCTCTCATTCTAATTGTAAAATTAAACACATAAATTATTTTTGAAGATATTCAAAAATGAATTTTACTTTAGTGTTTAAGCTATCAAACAGGTTTAAAAAAGTAATAACCTAAATTTTTCATCATCCCAATTATCGAAGTATTTACAACTCGTCACAATTTTGTAACTGCTACGACACACGGTTACCACTCTAACGGTCACCCATCCAAAGGCTGACCGATCCTGACGATGCTTAACTTCAGTGATTGTTTCCAATACAGAAGTTCCACTACGCCAATGAGCGCCGTCACACAATAACAGATATAATAAGAAACTAACTATGATACCTATGAGTCTGCAATTCGTAGCTCAAACTCATAAACCCATCATTTTAAAACGGACGTCTTTTAACCCGACACGATGCCTGCAAAATAGGCCTTGCATATTTTATATACCATTAACCCATGTCTCTTACTGCCCTTACATTCGCATCTACCCTACTAACCACACGAAGATATTCAACTCTGAAACATATGAACTAAAAGGTACAGTAGGAATTGAAATGAAACAAGATGGTGCGTAAGATGTTTTGAAATGCAAAGGTGGATTTACACATAGTGAAAAACGGGAGATGGTTTCGAATCCGACATTGATTCTGCTTGAACGTCAGCATTCAGAAATTCAATTTTGTTGTTCGTATCTGCAGATTTGTAATAGAGTCTGGAGTTGTTAGAACAGTTTAATAACTCACATGTAGAAAATTAATATCATGGACAGTGTTAAACGGATTTTCCAGATCCAATCGAAATACCAGAGTCTTGTCCTAACGTCCGTCCGTCCTCTATATATAGTATTGCCTCCTCCAATACGGTCAAAGTAGACCACGTGTTAATGAATTAACGCAAAACTAGAAAGTAATTTGTTTAGAATCGAGAGCAGGATCGAATTATCATGTTTTCAACAAAGGTATTTAAATAATTTGTTTGTAAAATTTAAAATTTACTGAACTCGATCTCAACCTATCGCACGGGGCACACTCACCCTAATTACTACCAAAACAAGTTTCTTAAAATGTATCCACGAGCAGGCTTTCATTCATTGCCGAAATGATAAATCATTTTTGCCTGCCAACTTAAAATGCGAATAACTTTAAATTTTAACTCTTAAAATAATGAAATTATTGTTTCCATCTAATTACTTTGTTATAAATCAGTTTGCGCTTATTCATTAACACGTTGCTTGTATAAATGGCCTGTCTTAAAAAACCGCTTGCTGCAGAAAGCCTAAATGCCTACTAGAAACTTCTACTTCGATTGAAATAACCGTATAAGAGAAAGGCAATTAATTTGATTTAATTTAAATTAATTTTATTTCTTGTGCTACGTTTTTTTAGGCGAAAGGCCATTTTTGCCACTAACATTATTATAAGTCAGAAGTATCATGACTTCAGTGATCTTCGGCGCGATGTCATCACCATGCACCGCGCTATACGTGAAGAATAGAAATGTTTCAGACTTCAAAGAAAAGTATCCTGCAGCCGCGCGAGCCATTGAAAAGAACCACTACATGGACGACTACATAACAAGTTTTCCGACCGAAAAAGAAGCCAAAGAAGTATCGAAATCAGTCGACTACATTCATCGGCAAGCCGGCTTCGAGCAATGCGGATGGGTGTCCAACACAAATTCAGTAGTACAGCAGTTTTCCGCCAACTCGGGCGGCGCCACGGTCTCTATCGGCGGGAGCGAGGTCCGATGGTACAACGGGCCGAGCTTCCTACGAAACCACGAACGAGAATTGCCACAAGAGACGAAGACAGAAGCACCGAAGACAGGAGAAGAGAGGGGACTTGTCACGTCACCCACCAGCGACCTGACCACGCTCACCTACCTCGAATCGAGCGATTTTCGTCGATCCCACTTTTGCTACGAGCTACGGTGCGCATGCTACTTCGTCAATTTTATGTCGAAAGAAGAAAAATGAAACAGTATTGGCTACGAAGCGCAAACGAACGAAAGAAAACAATAAAAACGACTCTGATTGAAAGATTGATAAGAAAACACGCAAGAGCGAGACACCGTACGTGAAGAAATGAGATAGCAACACCATCGGTATCGAAGCGCACTATCTCATTCGCGCTGAGAAACTATGGTGGAAACCTGTACAAGAAGATTGTCTTTCCGAAGATTTACGTCGAGTAAGGAACGGCGCGGCGCCTCAGCCGGGAGACAAGCTGTCGGCGCTATCAGTGGTCGTCGGCGAAAATGGCTCAAAGGAAGAATCCACGTAGCACCTGACATCGTTGAAGACACTGCGAGCCCGACCGTACTCGACGGGAAACACTACTTCACGCGACTGTACATACAACACGTACACGAGCGACTACATGGCGGTATCGAAACCGTCGTGAATGAGCTACAGCAGCGACTATGGGTACTGAAGATACGACCGACGGTGCGTGAACGTCATTAAACACTGTCAACTATGCAAGATACGAAGAGTGAAGCCTACTTCTCCGGCGACCGGCGACCTGAGGAGGTTCGTGGCACGAAGAGGAGTGCCTAAGGAGCTATGGAGTGACAACGCGACGTGCTTCAAGGCTGCGGAGAAGGAGCTCGCCAAGGCCGCGCTGGCGGCGGTCAGCGAGGAGGCGACGGCGCGGCGCATCACCTGCCGCTACGTACCCCCGGCCTCCCCCTTCATGGACAGCGCGTGGGAGCGCATGGTACGCACCGTGAAGGAGGCACTGCGCGTCAAACTCCACGAGCAGTACCCTAGCGACGAGACACTGCTCACCCTGCTCGCCGAGGCGGAGAACACCGTCAACTCCCACCCACTCACACACGTGGCGGTGACCCCAGAAGAACCGGAGGCGCTTACACCCAACCACATCCTGTTGGGACCCAAACGACCTCACCGCGCGTAAGCGCAGCGCGCTCAACGATGGCGGACGTCTTCTGGAGCCAGGTCAAAGAGTACCAGCCTCTACTCCAACACCGGCGGGAGCCTCACACGACCAGCGCACGCTATCGGCGACCTGGTACTCGTCTGCGACCCCACCCTGCCCCGCAACACATGGCCGACAGGAAGGATCGTCGCGGTCTACCCAGGGCGAGACGGCGAGGTGAGGATCGTGGACGTCGTAACCAGCAACGGGCATGTCCTCCGGAGACCGACCAAGAGGATCGTCGTGCTACAGGTTGGATCGCAGAGCTGCGACGGCGGGAGAAATGTGCACGACAGAACCTGAATTGACTACCTTTGTATATAGTTTTTTACATTACTTTGTTTATTTCGTTTTATATACCCTTTTATACTAGTAGGATAAGTTTAGGTTAAGTGTTCATTTCAATAAATAAAAAAAATCTTATTAGAATTAGGGCTTAGCACATAAGTTATGTAAATAGTTCTAATAGGATTCTTGTTCGATTTCTCTAGTGATTTCTACCCCAGATTAGATTAGGTACACTTCCCTAATAAAATTAACGCATAGCACAAGTAAATAAAACAATTAGAATCGAGTTCGAACTTATAAATTCCAATTAGAATAAGCTTCACTACCTCATTAGAAGGGGTAGAATCCTATTAGAAATAATTGTTAGAAAGAGACAGAACGCTCCATCTCTGTCAGCGCATACAGGCGAGCGAGGGGGGCCCCGGCGTCCGGAACCTGTTTTACGAGGAACCGGGGGCCGGGGTCATATAAATATTGTACCTTTCTTTTTCGTTCTGCACTCTGTTATGCACCGGCGGATGATGCACCTGCTATTTTTAGAATAAGAAAATAAGTATCTTAACTATATAATTATATTGGTTTGTAAGCGTAGAAATTAAGATTGTATGAGAAATAAAGAGATTTGTATTCAGGGCAAGAGTGCGGGGTAAGGAGGGGTGGTCGCTTGAAAATGATATAAATTGGCGCCAAATCGGCGTAGATTCATTCCGGATCCAGCACTCAAGAAAGAAACAACTTGGAAGAAGAAACTCTCTGCGACCACTCGCCTTCCCTACCCTGCCCTTCAGCTTCACTACCTCATTAGCCCTGGCTCACCATACTGACTACCCATACAATTAAGGGCCACAGAGTTTTCAAACTCTCATACCAGGCAAGATGTTCCGGAGCAATAGAATCCTTCAACTCGGTAAAAATACTGACAACGGTTCATAAATACGTTTATAACCAGATTCCATTATGACAAATAAATATAATTATTTGAAGAAATTGAAAAACAAGATAGTAAAACCGAAAATTACGACGACTTAAAGATAATAACAGATAGCTCTTGGTCTATGAAGTCCAAAAAAACTGCTATACATATTTGAGTGAGAAATATACTTAAGAGAAGTTTATTCCGAATGCGTAAATGCGCGCTGCATACAAACGAAGTCTGGTGATATTTTCAATACTAACCAATCAGTAAATGAAAAATTTGCAGAAACAATCTAGAAACTAATCTCTATGCTTGTATGAAGTCAGATTTTCGTTAAAATATACAGTTTTAATGCTAGAATTAATTTAAGATTTGTATGGAAATCTTTGAGGTATTGTAACTTTAAAACTATACATTTTAACGAAAATCTGACTTCATACAAGCATAGAGATTAGTTTTTAGATTTTTTCTGAAAAATTTCATTGACTTTAATTGGTTACTATTGAAAATATCACCAGACTTCGTTTGTATGGAGCGCGCTCCGAATTATATTCTCTTAAATGTGAAGCTGCTATGGCCTCGAATTTATTTTAGATTGTATTTAATATATTACACTATAATATTTACACGTAAGCTGGATAATTAATCGTAATTCGGAAATTGGGCATGCGAACGCAGGTCCGACGCGGGCAAAGGCCACAGCCGACTGAGCTTTTTAATAGATTGTGATAGCTTATATTACTGCCTGACGCGAGAGAAAGAGATGGGGCGGCGCACGCGCCTGACTATATAAAACGACGTAAGCGCCAAAACAAACTTTATTTAGTTGTGATTTTACTATTTATGTAAGTTAATTTCTGCTGCAATCAAAATTTATAAAATATCAATCTCTATTTTTTAAATCAAGTCTCGTGTTTCTATTATTCACCGTTTAGCAGTTCCAAGCGTTTATAGATAAAGACGGAGGCTACTTTGGCTTGTTTTTCTATCGAGAAAATTTGTCTTAATCGTGTTTTGGCGGCAATCAAAATTTTAATAATATGTTCAATTTACACATATCCTGAAATCATACTCCTACTGTTAGTACTTCATGATATCTGATGCTTTGAAGAATCCTATTTTTTTCACATATCCTCTTAAGTAATTGAATTTTAAAGTGACAGTCGTTTCGCGAGCTTACAACTTTTTAAACGTGCCGTCACAGTGTAAGAAAGTATAAGTACTCTAGTCTAAGCCCTGCAAGACTAAAAACGATAAAAACTAAATTATTAAGATAAAACCAAAAAACCCGACTGCATAAAAAACCTACAAACTGAAAAGAGAAAAACAAGCTCTATAATCACTAATCAGTTATAACAACTTTGTGTGAGCAAATATAATTTTATTGTTATTAGGTAGGTATCGCAAACGGGGACAAATAAAATTTTTGGTTGGTTATTGATTGGTTTGTCCCCGCCTGCAATACCTACCTAATAACAATAAAATTATATTTGCTCACACAAAGTTGTTATAACTGATTAGTGATTATAGAGCTTGTTTTTCTCTTTTCAGTTTATAGGTTTTTTATGCAGTCGGGTTTTTTGTTTATCTTAATAATTTAGTTTATTTCATACTTTTTAGTCTTGTGTCGAAACGGTAATATAAAAGTACTATAATATTTATATATTTGGAATCGTCTAATTACTAGCTTTCATTTGATACCCATATTGTATTTTTTTTTTATTGTTTCTTCCCCCTCTCTTTTTTAATTCGTAGACACCATCTTAAAATAATGTACCCTATGTCACTCTCACGATTTTTACGAATCCAATGACACCTCATACATTAAAATCCCTCAAGCCGTTAATATACAACGTGTTAATGAATAAACGCAAAACTAGATCGAGAGCAGAATCGAATTATCATGTTTTCAACATAGGTAATTTTTTTCAAAATATTAAATAATTTGCTAATAAAATTTAAAATTTTCTGTACTCGATCTCAACCCACCGCACGGGCACACTCACCCTACTTACTACCAAAATAAGATTCCTAAAATGTATACATAAGCATGCTAGCGATTTCATTCATTGCTGAAATGATAACAAATCATTTTTGCCTACAAACTTAAAATGCAAATAACTTTAAATTTTAATCATCAAAATAATGAAATTATTGTTTTAATATAATTACTTAGTTATAAATCAGTTGGGGTGTATGAGGTTTTGCGCTTATTCATTCACACGTTGTATATATAACTTTTACGAGTAAAAGGATTGTGAGTTTTGGCTACTTTTACATGAAAATGTTTTTGATGAGATATACAGGTTGAAATTGATATCATGAGCATCCTTTTATACTGAGAGTCTACCCATCGAACTGAACAACTTTTACTATGGGAGCAAACCGATCGGACCAAAAAAAAAAGAGCTGTTGCATACTTTTGAGTTGAGTAGGCACTGCAGTTTAGTATGGAACAGAAGATTTTTTTTTGCTCCGATCAGTTTGCTTCCATAGTAAAAGTTGTTCATTTTGATGGGTAGGCTCTTAGTTTAAAAGGATGCTAATGATATCAAATTTACCTTGTATTTAAAGAGGAATCTGACTAATGTAAAGCACAGATATTGGTTTCTAGATTGTGTTAAAAAAGTACTAAATGTTCAATAGTTTGACCAATAGCGGAGTTGACTACATAAAATATAATTTAGTTTTAACTGCTCAGTAAATAAACCGTTTGAAAATAACGTTAAACTTACATTTTCAGTAATGCTGTTGCTTGAATACTATATTTAATAACTGGATTAATTATACAAAGTATCAAAACGACGACGAAAAACAATGACGTCACTATTCAATTTTTATTACAATATTTCATACAAAGCACGCGTTTTGACGTTTGATAAAGAGTTGTTAATTTGACTAGTTGGAAACTCGCGGATTACAATTAATAAAAAGGTTTTTCCGTCCACTAGGATGGAACTTCGTTTTGTATGGAGCGCCGTATGAATTATATCCTCAAAGGATTGATTTTACAAGTTGGAATCTAATCTGTGGGATAACTTCTCAGCTTAAGACTTAGCTAAGCAGGATAATGTTTACTTTACAAACTCGTATCGCATTCAGTTTGTTGCGCAGTTTGTGCACTTTGCTGCGCAAATTGTGTTGGTGTTTCCTTGGATTCCTTATTTAAACTCGAAGGCTTGTGAACTGAGACGTGGGTTATTTGTGAAGTATTGACAGAAACAATAGAGGCTTTTCTATCTATTCGATAATACGAAGTCCGACACGCTCTTGGCCGGTTTTGTTATTAATGTTACTGTTACCGTTTTAATAATGTGATAAGAATCATAATATACCCTGTTAAGAGAAGTTTATTCCAAAAGTGCTAATGCGCGCTGCATATAAACGAAGTCTGGTTATATTTTCGATACTAATCAATTAAAATCAATTAAATTTTGCAGAAACAATCTGAAAACAAAACTCTATGCTGATATGGTGTCAGATTTTCGTTAAAATATACTGTTTCAATGCTAGGATTAATTTCAGATTTGTATGGATATCTGGGGCACTGTTTTTTAAGCCTAGAGATTAGTTTCTAGATTGTTTCTGAAAAATTGTATTGATTTTAATTGGTTAGTTTGAAAATATAACCAGACTTCGTTTGTATGGAGCGCGCCAACGGTAATATACCCTTAATGACCTGCTTTGTCACCTCTCCCGGCACTGACTATAAAGTACATTAAATAACATCTCTAGAGTTTAAATAACTTGACTAATCTACCAGTTGCAAATATACAACGTGTTAATGAATTAACGCAAAACTAGAAATTAGTTTGTTTAGAATCGAGAGCATCATTGTTTCAACATACGTTTTTTTTTTCAAAATATTAAATAATTTGTTTGTAAAATATAAAATTTACTAAACTCGATCTCAACCCACCGCTCGGGCACTCTCACCCTACTTACTACCAAAACATGATTCTTAAAATGTATCCATGAGCACGTTAGCGCTTTCATTCATTGCTGAAATGATAATAAATCATTTTTGCCTCATAACTTAAAATGCAAATAACTTAAAATTTTAAGTATCAAAATAATGAAATTTTTGTTTTAATCTAATTATTTTGTTATAAATCAGTTGGGGTGTATGAGGTTTTGCGCTTATTCATTAACACGTTGTATAGGTACATACAGGGTCCTTCTTAATATGCTGACACTTTTTTAAGGAGATGATGAAGACCGTCAAACTGAACAACTTTCTCTATGTGAGCAACATCGTAATCGCGAAAAAAAATCTGCTGTTCCATACAAAACTGCAAACATACTTGAGCCAAATGTAGGTATGGAACAGGCGGACGAACAGCAGATTTTTTTTCTTGATTTCGATGTTGGTCCCATAGAGAAAGTTGTTCAGTTTCATGGTCTGATCATCCCCTTAAAAAAGTGTCAGAATATTAAGAAGCACCCTGTATAGCAACTGAAGTACCCTGACGCAGTAGGTCGCGAATATACTTGACCGAATTCTGAAAGTACGTTTTTCAGATAGGGTAGAAGCGCCTAAACCCGGCCCCCGCCTAAAGTCGGCAGGCATTGTTTTTGCCCTAAAATATAACTTATTTTCTTCTCCTTGCGTTTTACCAAAATGTCTACAATCGGTCACAGCATACAAATACAATCGAGACCGGAGTGGCGACAAGTGCGAAAGAGTCTGCAATAGCGCGTTTTTTCAGGTAAAATCACTGTGCGCTCCACATACAATACATACATAAACTCACGCCTTTTTCCCAGAGGGGTAGGCAGAAACTATAGATCTCCACTTTGGGCGGTTCTGACACACCTCTCTTGCTTCCTCACTGTGCGATCCATTTTTGGGAAATGCCATTTCTATCAATTTTAGGATTTTTGTCGGTTACTGACATTTTGTTAAAGTTAATTTATAAATCATTGAATATACTTAATATCATTTGTTTTTGAAATAATGGAGCCGGGGTTGGGGTATAAAATTCTCATTAAAACCTAAAGTCGACATACATGGCCAGCTTTAGGGATTCAACCTTAAGAGAAGTTTATTCCGAATGTGTAAATGCGCGCTGCATACAAACGAAGTATGGTGATATTTTCAATACTAACCAATTAAACTTAATGAAATTTTGCAGAAACAATCTAGAAACAAATCTCTATGCTTGTATCGTGTCCGATTTTCGTTAAAATATACAGTTTCAATGCTAGGATTAATTTAAGATATGTATGGAAATCTTCGAGGCACTGTAACTTTTAAACTGTACATTTTAAGGAAAATCTGGCACGATACAAGCATAGAGATTTGCTTCTAGATTGTTTCTGCAAAATTTCATTGAGTTTAATCGGTTAGTATTGAAAATATCACCAGACTTCGTTTGTATGGAGCGCGCCAACAGTAATATACCCTTAATGAACGGCTCGGCTGTCTATACTAGTCATGATCGACTATTATGTATGGTATTATACAGTCATACTTAAAACAATATTATAATTTATCTAAAATTGTAGATTGTTCATTTGAAAACATTGTATTAATATCAAGTTACTTAGTTACGTAATTAATTATTGAGATTATTAAAGATACTTATTGCTATTAAGAAGGATAACGTAGACAAAAATCCACCAAAATTAAAAATAATAGCGTTAAAAATTTTAGTTCTAGTTAAAAAAGTGTAATTGAAATGTTAACGGTTTTTGCTTCTTGTTTTAACCAATTATACTCGAGATCATCTGTAGTTAGTCCTCTAGAAAAACATATGCCGGCTTTATTAAAAATACTTACCGGAATTAGAGCTAGACATGCCCGACTTTGGGGAAAATTTGTGTCTTTTGATTTGTTTTTTAAGGTCCACTTTGTCAGCTTGATAAATATGTATATCCATGTCAAATTACAGCTTTCTAGTGCTAAGAGTCTCTGAGCTAAGCCGCGGACGGACATGGCGAGGATATAAGGGTTCCCTGTTGACTTCGGAACCATAAGAACCTAAGTCTTACAGATCACATAAGGCTTATGAACATAGATGAAAAAGTAAATTTTGATCGATCTTATAGCTTTGTAAGGCAACTTTAGGGTGTCTCACTATTACGTTGGGTATTGAAACAAGGTGAACAACATGTTGTTACGGCGGGTTGTGATCTGTAAGACTTAGGTTTTTTATATTAGTAATTTCGTGCTTTACAATAATTTCTAAACGGAAATCGGTAATCTTTTTTGTAATTAAAAAGTACCAGGGCTACAGTACTATATAGTCGGGTGGCTGAAGTCAATCTTACATAGCATATGCTCACGACTATATTCCCCGAGGGGGTAGTCAGAGATATTCTGATACCTCAGAACATCCACGTCAATCAATCACGTCAATCTTACTGCGATATAAAATGCAATTAACTCACGCAAACGGAAGTTTTACACTTATAATCTTTTAATATCTAGTTTATATAACACCATAGTGCTTATTTTATAAATTATAAAGCATTTTAATTTTATACTGGAAAAATTAAGATCATTGTTTTGTTTACCTGGTTCGCCGATATCTAATATTTACTTAGAGGAATTTCGCCTTAGCATTTCCCCTCTGCTAACGTGCAAGATCAGAAGATCTTACGCATTTACATACAATTTTATACCTTATCACTAAACGCGACAGCCTATAATTGCGGAACAATAATTTCGAGCTTATAACGTTTGGGGTTCACACGACACTGTTTTTCATGATTTTTAACATTCACAATTAGAATCTAAACTAATGGAATAAAATTCAAAGTTGCGTATCTCGTGCTACCTCGCCCCCCGCAAAAAGTGGCAGAAAAGTTTGTTAGTAGAATTACACGCGTAACTTGTCCTCATATAAGTAGTCTAAGAATATTTATAACAACTGTATAATATGAAGCTAACAACACATAATGACAGTTGAAAGCAGAATATTCAATTTTAGATCAATGTTAATATGAGATAATGAGAATACCTAAAGTATACCTACCATAAGTTCGAAAGTGCTATAACATTTTATAAATATCTATATTAACATGTACCCGATATATTATATTGTTGACACATCATCAACTCTAATATTATTGTAACTTAGTGGTTATTTTACGGCTTCTACGGCCGGTCTAATATAGTATATTTCATTACAAGTGTGGAAAGGCTGTCATTGCAAAGAGTTCCGACAAATGTCTACCCGAGCCGAGGCGCAGCCGAAGGCGAGGGTTGACAGTCGGAACAAGTTGCAATGACGGTTCCGCACGTGTACTGAACGACTATTTTTAATACAGTTGCGAAAAAATGAAGCAATTTAATAAAATAATAAAAACACAATAAACGCAACTAAAGCATTTTGTGCAATACAACAACATATACTGAGTTCCGGTGGTGTTCATTCAAAAAAACTAGGGTCGAAATTACTCATTTTGTGCAACAAACAACTAAACTCGCAAAGAAAATTTCAGAAAAATGGCGCTAACCGTAGAATATAAGCAGAGTTTTTTTTACTTCACCCATTCTGGTAGGCAAAGGGAACTATGCCCATACAGCCAAGTCTTCAGTAGAAGTTTTTTATTGATATGAAATGAAAATTAAATTTAATGAGATGAAATGAAATGAAACCTAACCAAACTCATTCAATCAAATCATTAAATCTGATATTGAAACAAATTAGTAGCTTCTTTTTAGAAATATACGTATTTGCATGAATCATAAAAACTTATATGATTTTTTTTAGTAAAAACTTCATGGTTGGTTTTCTTTTTAATAGACATTATTTTGACAGTTGGGAAAGAGAACGCACGAGTTTGGGAAAGGTAAAAAAAAAGCACGAGTATGTAATAGCCCACATCCCGAACGCTATACGTCCCTGCAATACGCCACTTTTTGAGCAACTGTATTAAAAATAAATGATTGAAACATTTCATTTAGCATTCAAGTAAGTATAAAGTTAAGTTTCACTTTGTTTCAACAGCTGTTTGTGTTTGTTTCAGATTAATTAATTATAACTTCTGTCTTGTACTGAAAGGTTTAGATTCTGAAAGACAGTTATTTAATTATCGTTAGTTATCTATACTTCGTTTCAAATAAGGACGAAACGATTTTCCAATTCCTATATAGCTTTCTGGCCAATTCTGATTTACAAATACAATGTGTTACAAAAGTAAAAATAAACATTTGAAACTTTTAAAGGGCTTGTTTAGACCATAAAACTGAACAACTTTCACAATGGTACCAACATTGAAATAAAAATCAGCTGTCCCATACATTTACCTCGAGTAGATTTGTAGTTTTAGGTATGGTAGGAACAAAATATTTTTGTTTCCTGATTTAGTATGGAACAACAGATTATTTTTTCGCGATTTCGATATTGGTCCCATAGTGAAAGTTGTTCAGTTTGATGGTCTAAACCACCCCCTTAAATGTTTATTTGTATTTTTGTAACACCTTGTATAATTTATTTATTAGTAAGATATCCATCCATCCATCACATCCCTTGATCAGTCCGTCTTCGGACATAGGCCTCCTCTATATTTCTCCATGGCGTTCTGTCCCTCGCCCTCTGCATCCAGTTGGGGCCCGCTGCAGCAGTTATATCATTGACCAATCTTTCTGGTGGGCGGCCGCTCTACCACGCGTGGTTTCTGAAGTAAACACCAAGATGGTTGGACAAAGACTGCTTTATTAAATAAAGTTCTTAATCTACCCCCTATACATTATTGTAGCAATCACTACATCATCCCCTTTAAACAAAACAGTAGGTCTCCATAAACAATTTTGGAAATAGACATAGATACGAAGTAAACTTACTAATGATTATCCTTAATTATGTGCTTTCTGCACCTACATGCTTAGCTACATATTAACTACATAGAATGTCATTACTCTTAGCAACAATAGGTATCTACGTTGCTTCCATAAAGGATTTATTGCTAATGCAACAATACCATTCCCATATAATAAACATAGTAACTAGGCTGTACCAATCTTAACATTTTCCACTTATATAAGTACTAGAATCTAAACAGCATTCTTCATTCACTCTTCTTTTCTTATCTTAAACAAATTTCGTACATGAAAATACTTATCTGACCTATACCTATCCTATCTATTACAGTAACATGCCATAGACCCCTATTTATATGGGTTAGTTTTTTAAAGTACATTCGTTTATATAAGTAAGTATATTTTTATATTTAAGTATTCATAATCTGTATTGATAAAGAAATAACAATATTTGGCTGAGAAGCTAGAATTTAAATCTTTCTTTTGCCAGTCTTGCAGCCGCCCGTTCTACTCTTTGTGTTTTAATCTTTGTCTGTCCTACAAGTGTAGAATCTAGAGACGTGTCATCTGAGTCTGTACATGATCCGTAGGTCTCAGAGAGACCGTCGTCTGACGCCTGGGTAGCTGACTCGCTGATATCATCATCATCCTCACTCATCTTAGCATCCTAAGATGTAGTGGGAGACGGTGCTTCTGTGTGAAGCGGTATCAGGTGTCGGCGATTCCGTCGGTACACCCTGCCCCCGGCGTCGGTGATGAAGTAAGAGCGCGGCTGGTGCGCGCGGCCGCAGACTATCGCGTTGCGACGCCGCCCACCCTCCAGCGCGACCACCTCCGTGCCCTCTGCGAGCTCTGGCAGAGGGCGAGAGCGCCTGTCATACCACATTACGCTTTTATTTTGGTTTTTTATTATATTACCATAATCTGTCGAGTTATCTCGCTCGGGCTGTAGTTTTTGCTCATGCGCAGGCAACCGTGTGTTAACTCTGCGTCCCATAAGCAGTTGTGCTGGACTGGCTACCCCGTCTCTCGGCGTCGACCTATAATTTAATAGACTTAAGTAAAAGTCACCGTTTGTAGCTTGCGCTTTCTTCAACAGTGATTTAACCGTTCGAACTGCTCGCTCGCTACGACCGTTCGATTGGGGATAGTTCGGCGATGTTGTTACGTGTCTGAAGCCCCATCTATCGGCAAAGGACCTGAACTCCTTAGAGGCATATGCTGGGCCATTATCAGTTACTAACTCCTGGGGAATTCCATAACGTGCGAACTGATCTTTCATCGCCGAAATAACACATTTTGAGGTAAGCGTACCTATAGGAGTTACTTCAATAAAACTAGAGAAGTAATCAATCAAAAGCAAATAATATTTCCTGTTGAGCTCGAATATGTCTGAGCCGACTTTCGCCCAGGGACGAGAAGGTATGTGGTGAGGTATCATGGGCTCGGGGCGCGGCGCGGCCGCTCGCTCCCCGCACGTGCGGCACCGGCGCACGGCCAGCTCCACGTCGCGCGACATGCCGGGCCAGTACATCACGTCCCGCGCGCGCCGCTTGCACCGGTCGATACCGAGGTGGCCCTCGTGCACCCGCGATACCATTTCATTGCGGAGGCTGCTCGTAATAAATACTAAGTTGTCTTTAAATATTATTCCGTCTATATATTCCAACGTTTCTTTATAACTCCAGTGTATTTTTACACTTTCCTCAATTTCTTGTTTATGTGACGGCCATCCTTTTTTTATGTACTTTATAATCGTTTGACATTCATTATTTTTAAGTGTACCTTCTCTTATAAGGTTTAACTTTTCGTCACTAAACCTTACGTTATTTAGTAAAAAGCAAGTTTGATCCTCCACCTCCTCCGACACTCTCTCGTGCATCAGATACGGTAATGGTGCACGTGACAATGTGTCCGCTACATACATGTATTTTCCTGGTGTGTATACAACCTTAAAGTCGTAACGCTGCACTCGCAGCATCATACGCTGCAACCTAGCCGGCACAGAATCTAAAGATTTTTCAAACAGCGGTTGCAGCGGCTTATGGTCTGTCTCGACGACGATATCACATTTACCAAACACATACTGATGGAACCTCTCGAGAGCAAAGACAATAGCGAGCATTTCCTTTTCGATCTGCGCATAGCGCTGCTGCGTATCGGTGAGCGTGAGCGACGCGAACTCGACCGGGCGGCCGGCCTGCAGCAGCACGGCGCCCAGCGCGCGCGAACTCGCGTCCACCGACAGCGTGGCGGGCGCTCGCGGCTCGTACAGCGCCAGCACCGGCGCGCTGCACAGTGCACCCTTCAGCCGCTGCACTACGAGCTCTGAACACTCATCCCAGCACCACTCGCTGTCCTTTTTTAATAGATTGCGCAGTGGTGCTACCGTATCCGCATAGTTAGGTATAAACTTGCTCACATAGTTCACCATACCTAAGAAGCGTTCTAGAGCCTGGCGGTCATTTGGACTCGGCATCGCTGTGATGGCTTTTAGCTTGGCCGGGTCTATCTTCATGCCGTCTGCGCCAAACGTATGTCCTAGGTACGTCACCTCCGTTACGGAAAACTCAAATTTTTCCCGGTTAAATTTAATTCCCACTTGTTTAGCACGCTCGAACAAGCCCCTCAGGCGCCCATCGTGCTCCTCCTTCGTTGACCCCCAGACTATTATGTCATCGACAAAGGAATCTACCCCATCCAGCCCTTCGAGCAGCTGCCGCACCCTAGCATGGAATACCTCAGAAGCCGAATTGATGCCATATGGTAAACGAAGATATTGATAACGGCCGAACGGCGTACCGAAAGTACACAGGTCCGCACTCTGATCATCGAGTTGGATCATCCAGAATCCGGACCTGGCGTCTAATTTGCTAAAGATACGCGCGCCATTCAATTTGGTGGCTATTTCCTTTATCGTCGGCAAAGGATAATGCTGACGCCGTATGACGCGATTAAGAGGTCTCGGATCCAAGCACACCCGCAGGCTGCCGTCCTTCTTAGCCGCAACTACTAACCCGTTAACCCATGAAGTCGGTCGCGTGACTTTTCTAATTACCCCTAGGTTCTCCATACGATCTAGTTCTTTTTGTAACAGATCCCTAACGCCTAACGGTATTTTCCTGACCGGGCAGATGCAAGGGCTGGCATCTCTTTCTATGGGTATTTTATAAATCCCGGGCAATTTACCTAAACCTTTAAACAATAGTTCATATTCATCAATGTTTATTGTGTAAATGCGTTTTATTAAGTTCAACATTTCTAGGGCACGTTTTCCTAATATACTTTGACAATCACGTTCCGATATGACAAACTTCAGGTCATATTCATCGTTTTTATGCACACATCTAATCTGACACGACCCAATAATTGATAAATAATTTCCGCAAAACGACTGAGCTCGCGTTTTGTCGGGAAGAACACTTGCAAGCGAATAACCGAGCCTCAAATAATTTTCTTTTGATATTACATTTAAATCTGAGCCCGTGTCTAGTTTAAATGTGTGCTCAGCCCTACTGTATGGTAAATAAAGTCTCTCATACCATTTAGAGTCCTCTATACGTACAATCGCGTCGACGCACTCAATTGTAGACACGTAGTACAACTCGTCGTCGTCGCACTCATCTTTAATTTCGTGCACTCGATTCAAATTTTGCACTGGGCACATTCTTTTGTAATGTCCCCTAACGCCACAAATGAAACACTTCACTTTCCTAGCGGCACATCGAACGTCACCGCTGCAGTGAACATCGCCACAAGCCACGCAAGCGCGCGCCCCGGAGGCCTGCTCGCGCGCCGGCCGCGGCCCGCGCGGGCCGGTCGCGCTCCACGCTCGGTCCCGCGCTCCACCCGCGCCGGTGCCGCTCACGCTAGCACGCCTGCCACGCGGAGCCCCTCCGCTGCCACGCCCTCTGCTTTGCGAATTCCACACTGCATCCACAGACAACTCCTTCGTCTTGCCGCCTTCGATTTCCCTTCCATCATCATTGGAAATCTCATTTGCCTGGCAAATCTTTACAGCTTTCTCCAGTGTCAGATCATCCGCTCGCAGCAACCTGTCACGGACCGAGCTGTCCGCGACACCGCACACGATCCGATCACGTAATAGTCCATCTTCCAGGTGCCCGAACTCACATTGCTGACTAAGAAGTCTTAATGACGTCACATACTCGTCTATGCATTCGCCGGGTTCTTGATTTCGTGTGAAGAATTTAAATCGCACTATAGTCGTGTTTACTTTTGTACCAAAGTGATTATTGAATTTTACGATCACTTTTTCAATGTCATCACGATCCGTTTCTTTCTCGAATTTAAACGTTGTATACACGTCGTAGCCCTCTGGCCCGATTAAATTGATAAGTAGGCTAGCCTGAACATCACTTGGCTCCTTGTAAACACCAGAAGCCTTCAGAAAAACTTTGAATTGCTTCAGCCATTTTCGCCACGTGTCGGCACGGCTGGCCGGCCCTCCTTGTAAAGCCAACTCCGTGGGTGGACGTGCATGTTCCATTGTCACGTTTTACTATTATCACTCGCGCACAATATATTTCACTTTAACACTATTAGGTGCCAATCTAAATACTAGTCACTGTATTTTTCGTTAACACCGCTGTCACCATGAAGTAAACACCAAGATGGTTGGACAAAGACTGCTTTATTAAATAAAGTTCTTAATCTACCCCCTATACATTATTGTAGCAATCACTACAGTTTCTCTGGGCCTCCACTCTAGTGTTTTTCTGGTCCAACGCTCAGTATCTATACGTGCAACGTGGCCTGCCCATCTCCATTTCCGGCGTTCTATAGTAGCTACCACATCAACGACCTTTGTATTTCGCCGAATCCACTCATTGCGCTTACGGTCTAGCAACGTGATGCCGAGCATTGATCTCTCCATTGCTCGTTGCGCGACTCGGGGATAGTGTAGTAAGATATACTATACGACATATTTTGGACGTTACTAAAGCTGTTCTAAGAATAAAGTGACAGAAATTATTTCAAATCTCTGTTTCTGTAATTCAAAATAGCCTCCCAATTTCGTTGCTATTTGTAACGGAGTATAGTTACAACTTTATTATTTGTCTTTAAAATGTATGTAACATAACATTTTGTTTGTCTTAATATAAAAGCTAACCAACTATACTACGGTCACAGAATAGGTAATTGTATATAGTTCTATATACAGAACGGCCAATCCCCGCCCCCCTCTGACTTCAGATTCCCCACTTCACCTCACACTTTCTGGGAAACTAGAGGGAAGCCGAGCAAGGGAATGCAGTCAGGCGCGCGAACCCGTAGTATTTGACTACATAAAATTGAGTCTTTTCAGTTGGGACACTTGACTCTAACAAAAATTCTCCCCTTAAAGCTTAATATTTCGCTAACGGATCCCTAAATCGAAAAATGGGTTTCCAACACCCACAATATTTGTAAAATACCTATCCAACGATACCCCACAACATGAGATAAACGAGAAAAATAAATTGCATCCCGACTTTTCATGTGCGGGCGGTACCCTAAAAAAATATTTTTCAAGATTTTATTTTACCACTTTGTCGGCCTGATAAATACGTATACCCATGTCAAATTACAGATTTCTAGTACTAAGCGTCTCTGAGCTAAGCCGCGGACAGGCGGACAAACGGACGGACATGGCGAAACTATAAGGGTTCCTTGTTGACCACAGAACCCTAAAAAAACTTGACTTTTTGATTTTCGCCATCTTGCTTTGTGACAAAATTGTATGGGGCGGCGCATTTTGTATCATGTTTTTGTTAGAGTCAAGTGTCCCCCCCCCCCAGACAGCTAAACGGTTGTTTCTGGGTACGTAAAAAATTCACGGCAGTAGTGTATATGATGAATTTAAAAGGAAAACTATCACCGCTAAGTAGGCTTTACAAGTTAACGAGTAATGGTCGACCAACTTGTAAAATGTATTTTTAGACTTTATTAGCCGTTAAATCGTAGTATAAAACTACCTATAAAAGCCCCCTTTTAAGTCCATATATTGTGACGGGCAACTACTACGGAACCCTACCCTGCGCATGGCCCGACACGCACATGGCCGGTTTTTTTTGTTTTCTTTGTAGCAGGAGTCGCAGCTTTAGGCGGACGTCCGCACATTTGCTCCGCCCAATCTATTTTCTACTAAATAGTCTAGGAAAAATAAGATTTGAGATCGCATTAAATACACTTTTGTAAATTGTTTTTGAACTAATATTCTTTATCAGGTGAAAAGATATCAGCCGTTCCATCGACCCAAATGTATAGAACAGCTGATTTATTTTCGCAATTTCAAGTTGTTCCGTTTGATGGTCTGAAAGACCCCTAAAAGTATGTAACGCATTTAAGTTTACACCCTGTATAGGTATGTACACACGGCGACACATCAAGCTACGCTAAACTAAAATGAGCTGGCCGCGCGTATGTAGAGTAATGTATAACGTCGCGCGGCCATGTTATGTTTGTTTTGCGTAGCTGGATATGTCGCCGTATGCACCTACTTACCTGATTAGGTAACATTATAAAGTATTTTTCATTCAATTTAATTATACAACGTGTTAATGAATAAGCGCAAAACCTCATACACCCCAACTGATTTATAACTAAATAATTAGATTGAAACAATAAGTTCATTATTTTGATAGTTAAAATTTAAAGTTATTCGCATTTTAAGTTTTCAGGTAAAAATGATTTGTTATCATTTCAGCAATGAATGAAAGCGCTGGCGTGCTCATGGGTACATTTTAAGAATCTTGTTTTGGTAGTAAGTAGGGTGAGTGTGCCCATGCGGTGGGTTGAGATGGAGTTTAGTAAATTTTTAATTTTACAAACAAATTATTTAATATTTTGAAAATAAAAACCTATGTTAAAAACATGATAATTCGATTCTACTTTCGATTCCAAACAAACTACTTTCTAGTTTTGCGTTAATTCATTAACACGTTGTATAATAGAGTGACGTCAGTAAACGATGCGTAACCGCGTGAGACGTGACGAGGGGTGCGACGGCCGGATAATTGGGATCTCGCAGAAAACCGCAGTTGAGCCTTGTTTATACAACGTGTTAATGAATAAACGCAAAACTAGATATTACTTTGTTTAGAATCGAGAGCAGAATCGAATTATCATTTTTCAACATAGGATTATTCAATAAATTGTTTGTAAAATTTAAAATTTTCTAAACTCGATCTCAACCCACCGCACAGGCACACTCACCCTACTTACTACCAAAACAAGATTCTTAAAATGTATCCATGAGCACGTTAGCGCTATCATAAATATCTGTAATGATAACAAATAATTTTTGCCTGAAAACTTAAAATGCGAATAACTTTAAAAATTTTAAAAATAATGATATTATTGTTTCAATCGAATTAATTTGTTATAAATCAGTTGGGTTGTATAAGGTTTTGCGCTTATTCATTAACACGTTGTATAATGAACGTACAAGGTCTAACAAAATTAGCTGAAACTATTTTAAGGGGATGATCAAACCATCAAACTGAACAACTCTGTCTATGGGACCAATATACAGGGTGTTAAGGTAAACAGTTGCATTACTTTAAGGGGTGATTGTACCCATGATACTGAACAACTCTCACTAAGAAACCTATAGGAAATTCGTTTCGTTTCGGTTCTCTCTGCATATAAACGTTTGATCAGCTGATTGCATTTAAAATAGATAAAAAAACATAGCAATTGCATAAAAAAGGAGATAAATCATACCTATAGGGACACCGAACAAGGCTATTTAAAAAGTAAAAAGTAAAAAGATACCTATAGATTACAAGAAGAACATCTAATCCTTCTTATCATCTTCATCTATTTATGATACTTCGGGCACAACCCATAACGAATTTAATCAAAGAAGATAGGAGAAGTACTAAGTAAGGATAGGAGTTTCGGTACTACTGGTGAAACGTGGATATTCTGTGGTTTCAGAATATCTCTGACTACCCCCTTGGGGAATATAGTCGTGAGTATATGCTATGCTATAGGAGAAGTAGGAAAGATAGATATCCGACATCCATTCATTACAAACGGGAGACAAAAATAAGAAAAGCATGGCTATTAATAAACCAACTCCAGAAGTAGTTTATGACAGGGTTGAGGACCCGCAAAGCCACCATATTAATAGCATTAAAAAAACAAAAAGCGCTCGCTTGGCGGCAGATTGACCCCGGAGACCAGGTCCACCAGGTTCCAGGGGAGCCGCTTCGGAGCTTCGCTCCTACGCGTAGCTCGGTCAAGGTTGACTAATATTAAACGTTCCACCCCTCAGAGGAAGGATCTTCATAGAGTCCGCATAAATTTAGGATTGTAGGTCATATGTCACTTGGTGCCTTTTGTCCATACTACTTGACACCACACACTCAAACCTAAACGTCAAAAAAAGTGGACACTTTACAATTGTTATGGCTCACTCTATTAGGTATAATCTCTTTGTTCCACCCCTATTCAGTGCCACGACGTGCGAAAGTATAACATGACCTCGTAGATTTCGACTTTAACGGTAGTAGCGGAATTTCGTTAAACGTGACGTGAATTTGAATTCACTCACAACACTGAATCCAAATTCATAAATGTGAACGTGTATCAGTTCACATTTATGAATTTTGATTCAGTTTTGTTATAACGATACGTGTTTGTGATTTTATAGATCTGTACGACCACAGAAAAGGGAACCAATAGAAATAGCATGAGAGTGACAAAAAGAAATTTTCTAATTAAATTCCGTGGTGGTCCAGTGGCGAGTAACCTTGCATGCCGTGCAGGAGGCGATGGTTCGATCCCATCCAAGCCGACTCGTACCAATGAGTTTTTCGGAATTTATGTATGATTTGTAACACCACTGGCTTTTCGGTGAAGGAGGAAACCTGCATGCTTCAATTTCGAGGCATGTATTGTACCCACTGTCCATTATAAGTGGCGACGGGCTCACCCCCCGTCAGACTGAGCAGAGTTTCGGTACTACTGGTGAAACGTGGATGTTCTGAGGTTTCAGAATATCTTTGACTACCCCCTTGGGGAATATAGCATAAGCATAAGCATATGCTCACGACTATATTCCCCGAGGGGGTAGCCAGAGATATTCTGAAATCTCAGAACATCCACAATCCACGGAATATAGTCGTGAGAATATGCTTATGCTTGCATCTTAAATTCCTATGACTGACTCTTCATTAAATTGTCATAGTTGCTTATGTCCAATATGTATGGCAAAACCATACGAAATGTATTATAAGATATGCCTACACAATGGTCTAAGTAGGGGCTAGACCAGCTTTATCAGTAGCACGCGAGCTGCACCTACATACTACGGTTCTGTTTTCTGCGTGTACGATTGTTTTTAGGTCCTTAGACGAATAATATACGGACCCGCCTCGCCTTAGCATTTCCCCTTTGCCAACGTGCAAGATCAAAAGATCTTACGCATTGACATACAATTTTATACCTTATCACTAAACGCGACAGCCTATAATTGCGGAACAATTATTTCGAACTTATGACGTTTGGGTTTCACACGACACTGTTTTTCATGATTTTTAAAATTTAAAATTAGAATCTTAACTAATGGAATAAAATTCAAAGTTGCGTATCTCGTGCTACCTCGCTCCCCGCAAAAAGTGGCAGAAATGTTTGTTAGTAGAATTACACGCGTAACTTGTCCTCATATAAGTAGTCTAAGTTAGGACCGGTTACAGGATATAATGTGATTAGAGAAAGATGTGGTCTGAAAGAAGATGTAGTGACAAGGATTGAAAAAGGAATGTTGAGGTGGTTTGGTCATGTGGAAAGAATGAGCGAAAGTAGGTTGACGTATGAAATTTATAAGGCAAGTGTGAATGGAATGGTTGAAAGGGGTCGCCCTAGGCACACGTACGCTAACCAAATCGGATGTGTACTGAAGAAGGGCCAAATAAAATGTACCCGGAACCGACGAGCTTGTATGAAGAGACTTATAGATGTTGAGGAGGCGAGAGATGTGTGTCAGAATGATAGCATATGGCGACCTGTTGTCTCTGCCTACCCCAGTAGTGGGAAATAGGCGTGAGCATATGTATGTATGTTTTATGTATTGTTTTTAGGGTTTCGTACCCAAGGGGTGAAAACGGGACCCTATTACTAAGCCTACGTTGTCCGTCCGTCCGTCCTACCTATTTATGGCTGTAATTTTTGAACCCCAATAGCTAGACAGTTGAAATTGTCACCGAATATGCGTTATTACGGCGGATTTGTTAACAAATAATAAAAAAGACAAAAACTAAAAAAATATGGAGGGTTCTCGACAAGAAACTAGTTTTATCAACGTTTTTTCTTCTCGCTCTATCGTAAAAACGGTAATACATACACGCGACAAACTTGGTGCGAGCATAGAGCAAACTCTACAGTATAACAACAAATAATAAAAACCGGCCAAGTTTGAGTCGGTCTCGTGTTAAAGGTCCAGGACAACAAAATTTGTTTTAGTTATTATGTTGATTGGTGGTGTCGTACGAATCCTCGGTGCGCGAGTAGCCCGACTCGCACTTTTTTTTTTCGAAACAGCAACTACGGCGGGCTGGCAGGGACGGAAGGGCAATAATGCTTATTACAACAAACTGGCAATCGAGGGACCACGGGTGACGTCGAAGCACCCTGATAAGTTAATCGAACCCGTAAATGAAAGTAGGCAACCGACCTAATATGGGAAATGACTACATAAAATATAGTTTAGTTTTAACTGCTCAGTAAATAAACCGTTTGAAAATAACGTTAAACTCACATTTTCAGTAATGCTGTTGCTTGAATACTATTTTTAATAACTGGATAAACTATAAAACGTATCGAAACAATGACGTCACTATTCAATTTTAGTACAATATTTCATACAAAGCACGTGTTTTGACGTTTGATAAAGAGTGCTAATTTGACTAGATGGAAACTCGCGGATTGCACCCAGAACACTGTGCGAGGCTAGCCGTCACGAGATGCCCGGCAGGAGTAAAACTTTCGCAGCTGTCAAATTTAAATTTCGAACTCTCGTCACACGAAAAGGTCAGAAGTTCAAAAATAGCTCGTCAATTATCGTTTGCGCAAAGCAGAACCGAAAAACCCGAATCAATTAGTAATTAAAAATCAATCGTGCGCGGTAGTTAAAGGGTGCAAAATCAGATTCTACTAAATCTTTCTCCATCGCTTCGCTTTAGCTTCTTTTTCGCTTGAAGACGAATGCGGCGAAAAGAGCGCGAAAATAGGCAGCCATTAATTATACAGGGTGAAATCGATATTATTAGCATCCTTTTAGGTAGTCCTTTTTCGGTAGTAACAACCCGATAGCTCAGTCGGTAGTGACCCAAGCATTGCCCTACCGTCTTTGCCTGCAGTGCCGAGGGTGGCGCGTTCGAATTCCGTAAGAGACAATTATTTGAATGATGAATATGATTATTTGTACCCGAGTCATGGATGTTTGTTTCTATACACCGTGTTCCTGAGGTTATGCATTAACTTTGGCCTGTTATTGAAACCATTAATTTGATCATATTTCACTATGGGACAAAAATTGAACATATTTTTTTAAAGGTTTTTAATCAGGTATCATATAACTGTAAGCATAGGAAGGTAGGTTAGGACTGCGGTACTTCGAAACCTAAAAAAACGCCTCTTCTACGCCTTTTATCGCTCTACATTTCTCCACAATATTTTATGAGCAGATTATGTTACGGCAATGCGAGAATTTCGGTTGCATAAAGAGATAATAATATTTATTTACTCTGAATGTGAAATGGTTGAGTATGCTTACGTAACGGCATTTTCATGACTGTGTTACGAACACGTTGAGCCATTGAGTTTGTGTGTTAACCTTTTGTCGTGATATATTTTTTGTTTGTATTTTGTTTTTCAACTCGTTATTCTTTTTACAGTTCCGTACCCAAAGGGTGAAAACGGGGCCCTATTCATAAGCCTACGTTGTCCATTCGTACTTCTGTCTCTCCTACCTATTTAGGGCTGTAACTTAAACCGTAATAGTTAGACAGTTGAAATTTTCACAGAATGTGGTGCGTTATTAATTATTATGGAGGATTTGCTAGCAAATGATAAAATGTGAGAAAGTTAAAAATTAAGTGGGGTCCTCATCAAGAAACTAGTTTTTATCAACGTTTTTTCTTCTCGCTCTATCGTAAAAACGGTAATACATAAAAGCGTCAAATTTGGTGTGATTATGGAGCAAACTCTACAGAATAACAACAAATAGTAAAAACTAGCCTAATGTGTGTCGGTCTTGCGCTAAAGATCCTGGAGTAAAAACTTTTTTGTAAGTTAATTTGTTGTGTTATGGTGTGGTACGGAACGCTCGGTGCGCGAGTAGCCCGACTCGCACTTCACCGGTTTTATTAAGGATCTTATCCGCTTCTTAGGTACGCGCGTGACGGTCCCACGATACCCCTGGCTATGGTGGGTCCTATAGTAATGATGTGACCTGCTTGTATTTACACGTTTGAGCATTGAGATGTACCAGGATAGTAGAAGTGTACAAGAGACCTTATCTTTTAAGGAAGTTCGACCTCTTGGCCACGTCTGCTCTCCTGCTACATTTGACGCTATCGCTGAAACACGTATATCATCATCATATACGTCGGTTCCACTGCAGGACATAGGCCTCCTCCAAAGGATCGCCTCAACGACCGGTCCTGCGCTGCCCTCAGCCGCCTTCGCCAGGTCGTCAGTCCACCTTGTGGGCCTATCCACGGTACACCGCGCCGGTATACAGGCCCCATTGGGTATCGGTTTCGCGAGCAATGTGCCATGACCAATGCTACTTTGGTTTAGCTATTCTTTGTGCTATGTCGGATACTCTGGTTCTTCTGAGAATCTCTTCATTTCTGTTTCGATCTCGCAGGGGAACACGAAAGTATATAATTACTTCAAAACTTTAGATACCTATTCATATATTTTGTTTCTGCTTTAACTAGGCCCGTACGTACCTCTAACTCTCCTACGTATACAACGTGTTAATGAATTAACGCAAAACTAGAAAGTAGTTTGTTTAGAATCGAATTATCGTGTTTTCAACATAGGTAATTTTACTCAAAATATTACATAATTTGTTTGTAAAATTTGAAATTTACTGAATTTGATCTCAACCCACCGCACGGACACACTCGCCCTACTTACTACCAAAACAAGATTCTTAAAATGTATCCACGAGTAAGCTAGCGTTTTCATTCATTGCTGAAATAATAACAAATCATTTTTGCCTGAAAACTTAAAATGCGAATAACTTTAAAGTGTAACTATCAAAATAATTAAATTATTGTTCCAATCTTATTAGTTCGTTATAAATCAGTTGGGGTGTATGAGGTCTTGCGCTTATTTATTAACACGTTGTATACAGGGTCCAACTTAACCTCTCGGCTGCCGGAACCCGGATCCGCGCGACGAAAACAATTGATTTCTATTGTGTCTGTATTTCCCGGCATACGACAGGTTAAGATGCTGACGGTTTTTTAAGAGGAAGTTCAGACTGAACAACTTTATCAATGGGGAATGAGAAATAGCGAAATAAAATCTGCTGTCCCATACATTCAGGTCGAGTAGATTCGCAGTTTTCTATGGAGCAGATGATTTTTTTTCGCGATTTCCATGTTAGTCCCATAGAAAAAGTTGTTTAGTTTGATGGTCTTATCATCTCCTTAAAAACCGTTACTATGAAGGACCCTATACAAGGTGTTTCAAAAGTAAAAATAAACATTTAAAACTTTTAAGGGAGTTGCTTAGACCATCAAACTGAAAAACTTTCACTATGGGACAAACAACGAAATCGCGAAAATAAATTAATCTGCTGTCCCATACATTTAGCTCGAGTAGATTTTGTAGTTTAGTATGGAACATCCGATTTTTTTTTCGCGATTTCGATGTTGATCCCATAGAGGAAGTTGTTCAGTTTGATGGTTTAAACCACCACCTTAAATGTTTATTTGTATTTTTGTAACACTTTGTTTATTGAACTACAAAATCAAGCGCGAGAGCTTTTGATATCTGCTTTCTGTGACACCCTGTACAGTCGTGAGCATATGCTAATAATAAACAGGCCAAGAATCGAACCACCGCCTCATATTGAGCCTCAAGCTTTCTTTCATACCTATTAGTTATCACCACTCTCGGTAAATTCAACTCAATAAAAAAAAAGTAAGTTATAGCCTGTAGAATCCCACTGCAGGGCAAAGGCCTCCTCTCACGAATAAGGGTGAGAGGGAGAGGGCCATACTCCACCACGCGGACCCAGTGCGAGTTGGTGGAGGCAAGTTAGTTGTCAACTTGATGTCAGAGAATTTTCAAGCCGCCTTAATAAGCCTCTGACCTGGCTTAACGAATAGTTAAAACGTAATCTGACGGAACTACCCGAGACTATTTATTATTCCAAAGCACGGAAATGCTCGAGATGAAATATCACTAGACGGTCACAAATCCAAAGACTGACCGGACCTGACGTTGCTTAACTTTGGTGATTGTTTCCAATACCGAAGCTCCACTACGCCAATGAGCGCTTCTTATTATAAAATGTATTCTCGATGAATTACAGCGGCTTCATTGATCTCAAGTTAGATGAGCATGATTGAAATGAATCCCTTCAACAGAACAATCATATTCATAAAACTCAACTATAGAATAGTGACGCATCCGCCTCCGCCTTATTTGCACCTCAGTTCCCATATTAAATAAACAACATTATTGAATAAAAGTCGTATAAATGCTGAGTTAATAATAAAGTTATCGTTCCAGTTATCATTGGTCGACGCAATAGTTCTCAACTTCCATGCATATTATACAAGGTGGAAGTAACTGAACACCCTCATAATCATCATGATCTCAGCCGAAGGACGTCCACTGCTGGACATAGGCGATACGAGTACCCCAAGGATCGCCACAACGACCGGTCCTGCGCTGCCCTCATCCAACAAGTTCCCGCCGCCACTTCACCAGGTCGTAGGTCCACCTTGTCCACTCACTACATACCCACTCAGCGCTTTTCCATACGTAGTCACCACTCAAGAACTCTTCGGCCCCATTGGTTAGGTTAGGTTAGGTTAGGAAGGTTAGGTTAGGAGAACTCTTCGGACCCATTGGTTACGGTTTTGCGAGCAATGTGCCCGCCGATTGCCACTTTAGTTTAGCTATTCTTTGGGCTATGTCGACTATTTGGTTCCTCCACGGATCTCTTTATTTCTGATTTGATCTCGCAGGTAAACTGCGATCATAGCCCACTCCATTGCCCTTTGGGAGATTTTCAGCCTATTTGAGTGAGCGACAGTCACTATTATATCCATATATACTATATCAGCAATGAGAATACACACTGGTCAAAGTCTTTCGTCTTGAGATACGGCAGTATTTGGGACGTGAAGATACTACTTAGCTTCCCGAACGCTGCCCAGTCGATTTGAATTCGACGGTAGACCTCTTTCTCGAAGTTGGATCTACCTTACTGGATAGTTCGTCCCAGGTAAACATAATCGTCAACAACTTCAAGCGGAGACTCTGCTCCGATCTTTACAGGAGTATTCAGTTTGATGGTCTGAAGCCCTTCAAAAGTTTGTAAATACATTTATGTTTACGTAGGTATAATTCACGTTTTAAACATAAAACACTTCGCTTACAGCACGGAATTTAAAAAGTCGTATTACAGAGGTTATCCGTCAGGATAATCCGGTATCCGTTCAAACGAGTCAAGTTCCGGACGCGGACATAGATGGCTGGCTTCACAATAATCCGGAATCGTCCAACTTTTTCCAACTTCGGTAGTTTGGTAGGTAAAGTTAGTGTTGGTAGTGTTTTTAACATACTAACATATTGGCAAGGTACGACTTTATACGGGGTCTTTCTTAAAAGGATTGAGAAGCCAGAAGTATCCATACAAAAATCGAAAACGTTTGTACAGTACGACCAGGAATATAGTTCGCCTCGTCAATCTAAGTTTGCGCAGAGCAGACCCGAGTCCCCGTCAAAACCCAAAGTCATTTAGTACCTAATTAGGGTATTATGTGGTGCAAGCTTCCTCGATTCCCGCCAACCTATATTTAAAAAGGAAAATATCCTCCCAATGCCTTGCCTGTATACAGGATGTTACAAAAGTAAAAATAAACATTTATAACTTTTAAGGGGGTTGTTTAGACCATCAAACTGAACAACTTTCACTATTGGACTAACATCGAAATCGCGGAAAAAAAAATCCGCTGTCCCGTACATTTAGCTCGAGTAGATTTGTAGTTTAGAATGGAACATCCGATTTTTTTTTCGCTATTTCGATATTGGTCCTATTGTGAAAGTGGTTCAGTTTGAGAGTCTAAGCCACCCCCTTTATCAATATCTCCTCTCCTCTATTCTCACTTCTTCCCATCTTCTCTCCTCTCCTCTCTTCTCCTCTCCTCTCTTCTCCTCTCCTCTCGTGTCCTGTCTGTCTATCTGATATTGATAAATACTGACTAAAATCCATTTACTTTACACATTGCCGGTGGACCAGCATGTATTCTATACAATCCCTACGCATTGTATACATTCCCTAGGTAAAGTATTTAATGGACAGTAATATTCATAATATTTCATACATTGCCTGGACGCCTCAGGCATTCTATACATTGCCTAGGTATTGTATAGAATACCTGATTATACAGACTGTCGGTAACAAATATACTGAAGATTCATCTTCCAGTGGAAATTTTATTGGAGTGGGTGGGGGGGGGGGGGGGGTTCATTGATTACAAGTAGGTAGGTACTTACTCTTTTATATTTAGATATTACTTTGGCTTCTTTTTATTTGTTTGTCTCGTATTCCAATCGAGCTTTTTAGGGTACCGTTGGTAATATTGGTTCCTACCGATCGCTTTCTATAATTATTGTATGCTTGTTACGCTACTTTATTGTTAAAATTTAATCGAAACTTTAAATTAATTCATGCTTTTATTGTTTTACACTTGTACAGAAAACGCAAAACTAGAAAACAGTTTGTTTAGAATCGAGAGCAGAATAGAATTATCATGTTTTCAACATAGGTATTTTTTTTCTTCAAAATATTAAATAATTTTTTTGTAAAATTTAAAATTTACTGAACTCCATCTCAACCCACCGCACGGGCACACTCATCTTATTTACTACCAGAACGAGATTCTTAAAATCACGTTAGCGCTTTCATTCATTGCTGAAATGATAACAAATAATGTTTGCCTGAACACCTTAAAATGCGAATAACTTTAAATTGTAACTATCAAAATAATTAAATTATTGTTTCAATCTAATTATTTTGTCATAAATTAGGTTTCGCGCTTATTACGCAACACTCGTAATCAGTATCGCGTCGTAAGCTACGTGGTACGTAAGCTACGTGGTACGTAAGCTGGGACGGGCTACGTATAAGCTGTGACGGGCTACGTATAAGCTGCGACGGGCTACGTATAAGCTGTGACGGGCTACGTATAAGCTGTGACGGGCTACGTATACGTAGCATTTTTTCTCAGTGTACTACGCTGTACTTTCGGAAGTAGTTTTTGTTAAATGGTTAGAGTAGGTACCGGAATACCTACCTACTTACCTAGAAGTTTACTTAAAAAGTAAAATAAACAGTTCCCCAGGTTTCAGGCTTGCTTGTTAATGACCCATGGTCATTTTATTTCATAAGTAACTCTCAATATTTAACCGCTTTCCCATTATATTGATTATTTTGTTCAGAAATTCTATAAACTATTTGACTAGCTATATTTACTATCTGAAAACATGCCTGCGGAACCCTATTAACGTGTACGAGACGTACTTGGTAAGTTTTTTGTTCTCAACGAAGACAGAGTGGTTGAAAAAAAGTTATTGTGATGATTTTCGTACTTCGATTTTATACGATTTCATATTATTTGTAGAATCAAAGATTTTATTATTACAATCATGTTTTAGCGGGCTTGGTTACCAATAATAAACTCTAGAAAGTTAGCATATCTATCTCACTACTCACTCACTATCTATCTCACTCTCGATCAAAATCGAGATGTGATGCTTTATCCGTGATTGTGGTATCAAGCATTCGCGAGCTCTTGCTTCTTTTGCGTTGATTACTTTGTGCCTTGGTCAAATATCCCTATTTTTGCTTTCCGGAATAACTGTATACAAAATAGCTTGACGATAGCAACGCCAAAACGGAAATTTTGGAACTAAGTGTAAATTTCACTGTCGCATCTGTAGCTTGCTAGATATCAGTAATCTGTGGGTGAAACAAACACACGATATCGTCGCTAGTCTTACTAAACGACGCGACGTACACACGGCGACACATCAAGCTACACAAAACCAAAATAAGCTGGCCGCGCGTTGGTAGAGTAATGTATAACGCCGCGCGGCCAGCTTATGTTTGTTACCTATCTGATATTTTTGGCGCAACTGATTTATTTACTGTGGGCAAACTGTGGGCGATCCATTTTCGAAGACAAATTGATCGGTCTAATTTATCAATCAGATAGTTATGATATTACGAAACATGAGATTTACAAATCCATAAACATAGCGCTCAACCGAAAAAGCTTGTTCTGAAAAATCGTGAAGATATTGTCTATAAATTTGGATTCAAGATATCGGTCAAGTATACAGGGTCCTTCTTAATAAGCTGACACATTTTTAAGGAGATGATTAGACCATCAAACTGAACAACTTTCTCTATGGGGCCAACATCGAAATCACGAAAAAAAAATCTGCCGTCCCATGGCTCAAGTATGTTTGTAGTTTTGTACGGAACAGCTAAATTTTTTTCGCGATTTCGATCTTGGCGCCATAGAGAAAGTTGTTCAGTTTGACGATCTGATCATCTCCTCAAAAATGTGTCAGCTTATTAAGAAGGTCCCTGTATACTCATATTGAGAAACTCCTCCTTTTATGAAACTAGTTAAAATAATTCTATTTACAAAATTACATGTTATTTTAAACGTCTATAAAACTCAAAAGCAGTTGAAAATGATAATACAATACAACCGATATCTTGAATCCAAATTTCTATGAATAATTTCAAAGCTTTATATCTTTATAATTAAATATTTTAAATTGCAAATGTTATTTGTGACGCGGCATCTAGATTTCCTGAACTATTTTTCTATACAAAATATATCATTTTTATTAATACCAGTGAGCTTACATTAATATTATTGATTAATATTACCGTCTACGCGTCTACTGCGTCAATCTTTTGTATGAAATTGACTTTTTTCTTATTGGTTTCAATAAGAAACCGATAATGGAGTCACGTTGCAGGTTCTGACCCGAGCACTTGTCTCGCGTGTTGTTCGCGCGTCGTGTTTTTCTCCGCTCCGCAACCCGCAATCTCTTCTTGTTCTTGATCAAAAACAATCCCTGAGATTGGGATAGATACTCCCACAAACTACTTGAAATTGGCGGACATGCAGTGCTAAACACAGAACATTGTAAGAGGGGTTAGAAATTAGCAAAGTAGGAGTGGGAACGTGTCGCCACAGGTTATGCAATGATTTGCATAACACCATAAGGCGCCCGGCGTGGTGCGAGCGAGAGGGCATGAGTATTTGTAGCAGCGTGACTATAAATAAAAAATAAAAAAAAAAGAAACCAATAAAACCTCCCACGATGATACTCGAAGCTTGTTACCATGTATTTGTATACCTATTTCCAGCTTTGCTTGTTACTAACCGCCAGCGAACTATATCTTGTTCGCTGCTAAAAGCTGTAAAAAATATTTTCTGAATATTGACTTCATTGCAAGAACCTGGAAAAGGCTTTATAGATTGTCAAGGAGATTATGATGTATGATACTAATCTTTATTGCTTTGAAATATCTAAAGCTTTCGCATGCGTCTATGTAGGGCAAGGATTGTTGGAAAGCTTTGCAATGTGTTTTTATCCAGTTTTATATTTCCACGAAATACAGGGACTTGCGCGATGTCGCAACTGAGCTGCAACGACGGAAGTCTCAACTGCACCGCGGCGACATCGCATCGAAATTGCCGTGATTTTTATTGTCGCAACATCGCCGTGATTCCAATACGAAATTTCGAATTCCGAAAGTTGTTCAATCTGATGGTCTGAACTCATCGTTTCAGTATTTGCTATGCTGTCACTTACGCCTTGTATAACACGGCAACATACTGTCACGGATGCTGCCAAACGTCAAACGTAAAAAGGCAGTATTGAGTTTAACAGTGAAAAGTGCGAAGCAACTAGGAAGAAGAGAAAAAGTGAAAAGTAAAAGTGAAAAGTGATTAGTGAGAGTGTAGTGACGTGATGTCACAGTTGTGTCGTGTGTCGTGACGTCATAATCGTGACGTGTCGGGACGACATAGTAGTGACGTAGTGCGAGGAGGACCGTGTGTAAGAGAAACCCAAATAAACTCTGTAAATTTGGACTTGGCGTTTCACTCCAATCCCGGAACCCGTCGCTCGTAATAATACAAATTACTTTCCTACAACGGCAACATCTCACGCAATCTGATGGCAACGGTCTCAACGAGTTTTACTGCACTGTGCACTCAGCGTTGAGGCTATAATAGCTATCACATGCTAAAACCCTTTCTATCGTATAAATTTTAAGGCTACACAGGATGCTAGGGTAAACAGTTGCATTACTTTATGGGGTGATTGTATCCATGATACTGATCAACTTTCCCTAAGAAACGTATAGGAAATTCGCAAAAAAATATTGACCCTTCATACAAACGTTTCGCTTGAGTGTTAGAGGAAGGTCACCCTTCATAAAATGTTTTATTCACGTCCACAGGCAGCCCCTCTAACACCCTGCACGTGTCCCCTGGGTGGAGCTAATCGAACAGCAACCTAAGGCGCTTTTGTAGGCACCTTCAAAACTCAATACGCTGATAATAAGCTCTTTCATGGACCAGTAGCTCTTCCAGGCATTTTGAATCCGTCTTTCGACTTCTTTATCCTGTTTCTGTCTGTTCTCAAAAGAGACTATCTGGCCCATGTTGATATATTTGTTGACATACTGTAACACCCGCCAATTTACCTCAACAACAATATAAGAAAGGGTATCTAGTACTACATACCTCGATCTTACGTTTTGTGCTTTTGGTCATAACTTTTGTCTTCGACATGTTCATCTTCAACCTCTACAACGTGTTAATGAATTAACGCAAAACTAGAAAGTAGTTTGTTTAGAATCGAGAGCAGAATCGAATTATCACGTTTTCAACATAGGTAATTTTTTTCAAAATATTAAATATTTAGTTTGTAAAATTTAAAATTTACTGAACTCGACCTCAATCCACCGCAAGGGCACACTCACCCTACTTACTACCAAAACAAGAATCTTAAAATGTATCCATGAGCACGCTAGCGCTTTCATTCATTGCTGAAATGACAACAAATCGTTTCTGCCTGAAAACTTAAAATGTGAATTACTTTAAATTTTAAGTATCAAAATAATGAAATTATTGTTTCAAACTAATTATTTTGTTATAAATCAGTTGGGGTGTATGAGGTTTTGCGCTTATTCATTAACACGTTGTATATATCTTCAACCTCAATAATTTCTCGTAGCATAATTTCGAGCTCTGCTGATGAAGTTGGGATCAGGACAATACCATCCGCAAATCGAAGGTTCGTGAGTTTTTTATTGCCGATGTCGATTCCTAGGCCTTAATAAAATTTGAAACAGCACGGAGAAATATGTCTAATAGTAAATTATTAATTATGCTGGCGGTTTTTTAAGAGCATGATCTGACCATTAAACTAAATCAGTTTCTTTATAGGACCAACATTGAAATAACAAAAATAAAATTATCTGCCACACATTTGGGTCGAGTAGGATTGCAGTTTTGTATCAATGGAACAGCCGATTTTTTTTTTGTCAAGTCAAAAGTCAAAATTGTTTATTCAAAGTAATATCACATAGATAACTTTTTGACGTCATGTTTTTGAATCTACCACCGCGTCGGAAGGTGTTCCGTTGTAGAGAAGATGCGGCGAGAAACTCTATAACACACTTCTTTTAAACAAAACAAAATATACAAAGTACAATTACATAAATTCAATATTAAATTACATAGTGTAACATTGTCAAGACCAGACATTTGTTTGTTAATTCCATGTTGGTCCATTAGAAAAAAATTGTATATAGGGTCCTACTTAATATGCTGACACTTTTAAAGGGGATGATCAGGCCCTAAAACTGAACAACTTTCTCTATGGCACCAACATCAAAATCGCGAAAAATAAAACTGACGTTCCGTTCCATACAAAACTGCAAACCTACTCGAGCCGAATGTATGGAACGCAGATAGTTGGTCCCATAGAAAAAGTTGTTTCGTTTGATGGGCTGATCATTCTCTTAAAAAACTGTCAGCTTATTAAGTTGGACCCTGTATATTCTTATATTTCTTGTAGATTCTGGAAGATTTAACCAAATTTTCTAGTAAAGATAAATTCTGCTAAAATAAATAGTTGATAGGTACTAAGTACTTGCGTATGAGTATGAATAGATAATAACAGTTCACTATAAATAGATACTGTTAAGATTCGCCTACCAATAAGTCTGCTGTCTCGTGTTGGTTTAACTATAGTTTCGCTTCTATAGTGTACATAAGCTATCAACAAAAAAAAGTTATATCAAAATCGGTTCAGTAACAGCATCACACAAAAAAGTAGTTTTTGCGTGATGCTGTTACAAACATACAAACAAACAAACAGACAGAAAAAAATACTAAAAAAGGTTGATATGGAGTCCGGGAAACCTTTAAAATCAATGTACAGACATACTTTTGTTACAGTTTTATAATAGTTAAGAGTTAAGTTTCATATGGTAGACTAGGTAGACAAAACAGTAGGTCCATGAGAAAAAGGCTGAAAATGGAGTTCTCCGTGCATACGCTCTATTAAGAGGATATAATTCGGAGCGCGCTCCATACAAACGTACTATGGTGATATTTTCAATACTAACCAATTAAACTCAATGCAATTTTTCAGAATCAATTTAAAAACAAATTCCTATGCTTGTATAGAGTCAGATTTTCGTTCCAATGTATAGTTTTAAAGTTACAGTGCCTCAAAGATTTCCATACAAATATTAAATTAATCCTAGCATTGAAACTGTATAATTTAACGAAAATCTGACTCCATACAAGCATAGATATTAGTTTCAAGATTGTTTCAGCAAAATTTCATTGAGTTTAATTGGTTAGTATTGAAAATATCACCATAGTACGTTTGTATGGAGCGCGCTCCGAATTATATCCCCTTAAAAGAAAGGGACTGAAACCGTACAAAACTTATATTCCTTCATAAGCCTACAGACGTTTGATTGATTTAATAACTTTGAGCTCTCAATCAACGTAAAATCTAAAAACTTGACGTAACTTTTTAAAACCACATTTTTCTACTTCCAGAGCGTTGGTTTTTGATATTTTATGTTTTTCTGATATCTCTTCCGCAAAAACAATATTCAGGTTTTGTAGAACGCAGCTGGAAAACGATATGTAAATATTCGAAATAAGCCAAAATTTATGCAATGCAGCGCTGTGGGTACCAATAAGCGACAACAAAAAATCACGACCGAATCAGGGGATCTACTACGAAATACGATTTTGGCAATTGCGTGAACGTTTTCGTTCCAATATCAACTCCATTCCAAAGAAGTTCGGAGCGAAACGCTTACGATATATCGAATATCGAAAGTCTGAATATAGAGCCAGAAGTGTTATTTTTTAGGGTTCCGTAGTCAACCCTTATAGTTTTGTCATGTCCGTCCGTCTGTCTGTCTTTATGTCCACGGCTTAGCTCAGAGATGCTTAGTACTAAAAAGCTGTAATTTGGCATGGATATACAATTATTTTGATCAGTCCGACAAAGCAGTAGAATTAAATCTACTTTTTTTTTGGGTTTCGTTGGATAGGTCGGTTCAAAAATATTGAGGGTGACGGTTGCGCACTTGGCCAGTTTTTAGGGTTCCGTAGTCAACAAGGAACCCTTATAGTTTCGCACTGTCCGTCCGTCTGTCCTTCTGTCCGTATGTCCGCTGCTTAGCTCAGAGACGCTTAGTAATAGAAAGCTGTAATTTGACATGGGTATACATATTAATCACAGCGACAATGTGGTAAAATTAAATTTTGAAAATTAAAATTTTTTAGGGAGGTACCCTAAAACTACACGAAAAGTGGGGATGCAATTTTTATTTCTTGTCTATCCCATGGTGTGGGATATCGTCGGATAGGTCTTTTAAAAATATTATGGGTGTACGAAAACCATTTTTTGATTTAGGGAGGGGTTAGCGAAATATTAACCTTTAAAGTAAAACAATTGTTAGAGTCATGTGTCCGGGCCGAGTACCCTCTCCGGTCGCACTCTCGTCTCGAAGGTTACACCAGATGTGTTCAATCACGCATAAAATATATTTCCGATAAAAGAACCCTCGGTGTTATGATTTCTATTCCTGAAATGTTGAAGATATCGTCCCTTTTATTGAGACTTCAAGTTTATGAGGGTTTTAGCAATAAGGTAGAGTTACAGCCTGTAGAATCCCACTGCAGGGAAAAGGCCTCCTCTCACGAATAAGGGTGAGAGGGAGTGGGCTATACTCCATCACGCGGGCCCAGTATGTATTGGTGGAGGCAAGTTAGTGGTCAACTTGCTGTCAGATAACTTTCAAGCCGCCTTAATAGGCCTCTGACCTGGCTTAACGAATAGTTACAACGCCATCTGACGGAACTATCCAAGACCAACTGCTTAGCGTGCCTTCCGAAGCACGGAAACGCTCGAGATGAAATACCATAAACGGTCACCCATCCAAAGACTGACCGGACCTGACGTTGCTTAACTTCGGTGATCGTTTCCAACACCGAAGCTCCACTACGCCAACGAGCGCTTCAATTAAGTCTGTCGGTAAAATAATTCATACCAACATTTATTTATGTATTTGTAATCGGCGTGTTCTAGAAAACGGCTTTAAGGGTTTTGATAAAACTTTCAGAGTTACAGTTTATGGAGGCAAACAAATTTCATCTCTGGAAAAACTCGTTTTCTTCGTTACGTACGTTTTCGCACTATGCAATAACTACTCCTAGAAGTAACTACCTATTTATTACATACAAAACATTTTTTTCTGAATCGATGCTGTATAATACTTACTATAACCTTTTTTTTACGCCCTTAAGGAATAAATTTCGAAAAAGCAAGGATCTTCAAGCCAAGAGAAACATTCGTGCCAAACAAGTTTTTTTGGCCTGAGATGATTGATGATTGATTGAAGGTGAATAAGTTGATTTTGACTTTCATAATTTTTAGGGTTCCGTAGTCAACAAGGAAGCCTTATTGTTTCGCCATGTCCGTCCGTATGTCCGTCTGTCCGTCTGTCCGTCTGTCCCTGTCCGTCTGTCCGTCTGTCCGTCTGTCCGTCTGTCCGTCTGTCCGTCTGTCCGTCTGTCCGTCTGTCCGTCTGTCCGTCTGTCCGTCTGTCCGTCTGTCCGTCTGTCCGTCTGTCCGTCTGTCCGTCTGTCCGTCTGTCCGTCTGTCCGTCTGTCCGTCTGTCCGTCTGTCCGTCTGTCCGTCTGTCCGTCTGTCCGTCTGTCCGTCTGTCCGTCTGTCCGTCTGTCCGTCTGTCCGTCTGTCCGTCTGTCCGTCTGTCCGTCTGTCCGTCTGTCCGTCTGTCCGTCTGTCCGTCTGTCCGTCTGTCCGTCTGTCCGTCTGTCCGTCTGTCCGTCTGTCCGTCTGTCCGTCTGTCCGTCTGTCCGTCTGTCCGTCTGTCCGTCTGTCCGTCTGTCCGTCTGTCCGTCTGTCCGTCTGTCCGTCTGTCCGTCTGTCCGTCTGTCCGTCTGTCCGTCTGTCCGTCTGTCCGTCTGTCCGTCTGTCCGTCTGTCCGTCTGTCCGTCTGTCCGTCTGTCCGTCTGTCCGTCTGTCCGTCTGTCCGTCTGTCCGTCTGTCCGTCTGTCCGTCTGTCCGTCTGTCCGTCTGTCCGTCTGTCCGTCTGTCCGTCTGTCCGTCTGTCCGTCTGTCCGTCTGTCCGTCTGTCCGCGACTTAGCTCAGAGACGCTAGAAAGCTGTAATTCGACATGGGTATTTTTAGTGGACCTCCCCTGCACGACAAATGAGGATGCAATTTTTTTGTCTCGTCCCATGGTCCATTGGATAGGTGGTTTAAAAATATTGTGGGTGTGGGAAAACTATTTTTCGATTGATAGAGTCAAGTGTCTCCCCCTGCGAGGCGAGCGAGGTGATTCTATAAATGTCCGGTTTTGCCAAATTTGGTACGGAACACTAAAAACATAAAATAACAAAGTTCAAATGGTATTCTTGATTGAATAAGGTCTATAAACATAATTCACAAAGGTTCAGTATTCATTGACACACCAAATTGCGGTTTAGCTAACGTTTACCACGAATCTTTTACGTTATGTATTCAAAAACATGAACATTGGGATTGTGTGCAGCCGTTCCATTAATTTGCATATTGTTATTAATATTTACATATTTTGTCCCCACTCCATTTAAATTGGATAACATGAAGCGAAATTACTTGTTGGAAAACTGCTTTCCTAACTTTGTAGTTACTAAATTACTAATTTAGTACCTACTCTGTGGTAGTACTTATTTAAATCAACGTTTTTTTTAAATTAATGTAAGTACTTATTGTTTGTGCAGTGTTAATTAGTTTGTGGGAGTATCTATTCCAATCTCAGGGTTTGTTTTTGATCAAGAATAAGAAGAGATTGCGGCAAAAACGCGAACCTGGCGAACACCACGCGAAAGACAAGTACTCGTATCAGAACTCGCAAGGCGACTCCTAAGTCAATTTTATGGCAGTACACAGTCACTCACGTTTGACAGCTGCGATAAGTAGCTACACTAAGAGGAAGGATCTCTTTAAGACGATCTCTTAAAGATATCCTTCCTCTTAGTAGCTACAGGAGTGCAATTCTCTAAGCGTCACATCGCTGTCAAAATCATCGATGAACCATTGACCTCTTATAACGGAACAAGACACACAATCAGCGGTCCAAAAATGGCAGACCCAAATGAGGTACTTAATGAATAAAAGTACCTCTTTTGCCGCAGTACTGCGTCAACTCTTTGACTACCAAATACGACTAAATTTAATAATCAAAGATCGTATTAAATACCGCTGTTTTCTCGTAGACCCACTAATTTGCCCCACTGGTGGGTCCACGAGGGAGACTTATTTCTCGTAGACCCACTGACACAGCATTCATACTTATTTGATGTAGGTTATAATTTTGACTCCACATCATCGTTTTTTTTTTAAATAATGTCTTTAACGGCTCTGGATACTAGTCCTTTTGAGCCATTCGTTATTTTTTTCTTTATTTTGATGATGGGATGATAGATGTGGTCGATTTCGTAAGCTCGCGCGTTGCCGCCAAAATGACCATGTACGAGTTAACTTGAACCGAAACTAATGTTCTGTTATCGTATTTATTTGAGATTCCTGTTACGTCGGTCACTTAACGCAACTGTTTGGTACACAATCAGAACGAAATTATGTCACAAATATCACTAAAACCAATTTTTTACGAATTTCAAATACGACGAAACATAGCAAAAACAATGGTGCTAAGCAAACTCCCACATCATCGTTGTTATAAAGTACTGCCAACATCTGAAGGATGAAATCGTGTTCCTTTTTCAAAATACAGTTGTTAAAAATATCAATCCGATTCAATGTCATAGAAGGAGCTTTTACGACTTTATACCTAGACCATAAGGTCTACATTCCATTGAGACTTATTACGTTAGAAACTCAGAGGAAGGATCTCCATAGAGTCCGCATAAATTTACGATTGTAGTTAGTCTCTTTTGTCTTATGACGTACCTTTAATAGCAGAAGGAGATGGAACTATAAGAATAGATATTTGTTTATGCAGCTGTCCACTTTTTTTTGAGCTAGTGTGTGTGAAAAGTGACCGTTAACATAAGGCCATATGTCACTTGGTGCCTTTTGTCCATACTACTTGACACCACACACTCAAACCTAAACGTCAAAAAAAGTGAACACTTTACAATTGGTATGGCTCACTCTATTAGGTATAATCTCTTTGGTTAGAAATAAACGTAGTGATTGAAAACTCCTCGCAGAAGTTTAAAAAGTATGTGTCAATTCCAAGTCAATTCGGACAAAAATTCTATTGAAGAGTCTATTGCTTTTATAAGATGCTCAGAGGAAGCAAAGAGATTATACCTAATAGAGTGAGCCATACCATTTTGCGAGAGTGTTCTTAGCTTTGTTTGAAAATCTGTTCAGTAGTTTTCATGTAACTTTAAAAATTATGAAATAACATTAAGTAACAAATTTAAAACCGGAATAAATTAAAATTGTAATTGAACTATCATGGATGCTTAAACTTTTTTCAATCGCAAACGAACTCTTCTTTAACCCCTCGTATGCGGCAATTCCAGACACAATAGAAAATACATTGTTCTTCGTGCAGATCTGCGCCACAGCACTCAACAGGTTAAATACAAATTAATGACATCTATTCTATTTTCAATCTCTACAATTAGCAAAGGGAGGTGATTTTTTTTATCAAGTCTATCGACGTATGAGAACAATCTCGGATCGATGCTGCCTAGACCCCGAAGAACGACATTGGTGCCAAAGAAATATTTTCTGAACTCTTTTAATTTTCGGACAATGATAAGCGTAATGTGGACTCCAGACGCTGCCATACTCAATTATACTGCGAACTAAACTATTGTACAGTAGCTCTTTTATATTAATTTTGCGAAAAACTTTACCATCTCTTGTTAATCAACTGTCAACTATAACTCAGAATTCCCTGATGCTGCTCACTCCTTGAAGGTAATCACGGAGGAACGGAGGGAGGCCTTTGCCCAACAATAGGACAGCGATGGCGAGTGGCGACACTACGGACCCGATTCTCCAGAGGGCCCGGATTGATTTGGCCCTCACCACCTGTCTTGCCTTAACCGGCCGGCCAGGAGTGGAGTTGCAAGAGCGGAATCTATGCTCCTGGTTGGAAGTGTAATGTGTCCGCAACCGGTATCGGGAACCGGCGCCTGCAGACTCACCTCTCTACAACTTTAGCCGCTCTCTAGATGTTGCCGCCTTGTCGCTCCTGCCAGCGGCCATTTTGGGCGCCCATCAAATGAATTGGAAAGTCACCGTCTGCCATTTTGGACAAATTTGTGATATTTCTTACGGCTGTCGTCCCGAGTCTCTCCGCAATAACCCCGATTTCCCGGCCCATCCTGTTCACCCCCATAACCCAAGTAAAATTCTGTCCTACCCAAAACAGTCATAGCGCCAAGCGTAGTCTGTCTATGAATGTATTTGCATAATGCATACAAAATACAATACAAAATACAAAATATTTATGGAACCAACGTGTGATACAGGTTTTCAGGACTCTTTATGATTATGATTAAAAACCTTAGATTACCTATACCTAGCACATTGTATAGATAACACAATAAAAGTTTTAAGCTGTGATCCCACACTAGACTCAGGGCCTAGTCGGAGAGGATCAGCATTAGTATTAACATTTAGATACAAGCATAGATATTCAAGACACATTCAAATACATAGAGCATTCAAGGATAGATTCACGATTGGTGCATCCTATTGCATTTAGATAAAAATGTCTCTAAGGAGCCTTTACGTGTTGGACCTTTGTCCCCACGCAAGCCTTCCAAAGGTCCGGGCTACGGCCCCTGAAGCACCTACTGAGATACATAATAATAAATCCTACATAAAATCTGTAGCTAAAACGATTCGTGTCCATATCGGGTTTGGTAAATCTCCCATCTTAAATTTCACGACGTCAATAAAAAACCCTCGCATAATTTTAGGCTCAGTACCAATCACCGCTTCACCTTAAAGTGTTTACACACCCATTCAGATGAATATATGCTAAACAGTTGAAGGAGGTGTGTTTGTATCCTAATGAATATTTATGATTAAATTTACGTAGGCATTTCTAAGGTTAATAACTACAAAGTGAATAATAAACTGGTAATGAAGCTTTAGGTGATGGCAATCGTTAAACTAAGTCTGTTTAGGCAGCTTGAATATCATGACACCAACTTATTGTATGAGGACCACTCTTAAACTTTTTTTTTTTCATTTTTATTATTTGTTAACAAATCTTCCATACTAACGCATATTCTGTGAAAAAATCAACTGTCTAGCTATACGGTTCAAAAGTTACAGCCCTAAATAGGTAGGACGGACGGACGAACGGACAACGTAGGCTTAGTAATAGGGTCCCGTTTCCACCCTTTGGGTCGGAACCCTAAAAACCCACTTAAAATGTTTAATTTTAGTTCGCATCGCTTAGATGGCGTGAAGTCTCTAACCTCCAAGATTTCGTGTATAATTTCCCAACTAGACGATTCCCGCTTGACCCGACATACTATTTCTGAAAAACTCATTGGAACGAGTCGGCCTGGACGGGGATCGAACCATCGCCTCCTGCACGGCAGGCAAGGTTACTCGCCACTGGACCACCACGGCTTTTTTCAGTAATATACAGGGTGTTACAAAAATACCCCTAAAGAAAAAAGGCTGTTAAAGTGTCCCTTGTAAAGAGACTATTGACAATGTATGACCACCGTACTTTGACTAATTATTATAAGGACTAGCCTTGCGGTAGCATTTCCCCTCTGCCACGGTATAAGCACGATTGATCTTGTGCATTTACATTCAATTTTACACCTTATCACTAAACGAGACAGCTTATAATTGCTAAATAATAACTTCGAACTTAGAACGTTTGGGGTTCACACGAGCCTACTTTTCATGATTTTTAACATTCAAAATTGGAATCTAAAGTTATGGAAAATAAAATCCATAGTTGCGGATTTCATGTTACCTCGTCCCCCGAAAAAAGTGGCAGAAATGTTTGTTAGTAGAATTACACGCGTAACCAGTCCATACAATAATTAGTCAAAGCCACCGTAGCATAATATTTTAATTTGCCGAAAAAAATAGTAATCGTTGAAGCGCAGCACTATTTTACGGACTGTCGGTAGTTCAAAGACTAAACGGCAGCAGATACGTCGTAAGGCTACTGCGATGTCACCACTATCTTGTTAGTACTTAATTTATAAGATGATTATTCTCTAAGTTATCTTTATTACTAAACCTAACTTGAATATTAAGACCTATTTATTGAAAAAAAAAAACAATAAATAACAGATTGACAAAAAAGTTTAATTATTGATACAAAAATTAAGAATAAAGAATAATTTCAATAAAATATTCATATTTGTCATCATGTAAGATAATTTAAGCATCTTACAATGAGTTTTTTCGACAAAAAAAAGCTTCTTCGTCTCTTACTTAAATGACTTACAAACACACCCATCTGAAAAAATATTCTATGTATCAAATGTCACACTAGAGTTGGGATTTTTTAGTAATTGGCTTCGATGAAGGATTTTTTTTTGGTTAATTATGTAACACGTTGTATAACAACCGTTTTTTTCTTTAATATTTTAGATTATAATACTAGTTATTATTTAGATTGAAAATCCTACTAAAAAATGTCTTTGATAATTAAACAAAGTAAAAAAAATATGTGAAATTGTCAAAAAATTGTATACAGGGTCCTTCTTAATGTGCTGATACTTTTTTAAGGGGATGATCAGACCGTCAAACTAAACAACTTTCCCTATAGGACCATCATCGAAATCGCGAAAAAAAATCAGCTGTCCCCTACAGTTCAGATTGACGGTCTGATCATCCCCTTAAAAAGTGTCAGCAAATTAAGTACGACCCTATATTATACAATTTTTTTATGTCATTTGTTAAATACATTTCTAATATTTTATATTAGAAGTAAATTCAAAGAAAAGTCACCACGGGACCTTTGGTTTTAAATAAGCAGAAATTACGAAACGCTACATTTTAGTACAAACTTTACTCAGTGTATGTAAACTCATAACCTAAAACAAACATTAATAAAAATAAAAAATATTAGGATATCTGACATACAGGGTCGAACTTAATATGCTGATAATTTTTTAAGGGGATGATCAGACTGTCAAATTGAACAACTTTCTCCATGGGACCAACATCGAAATCGCGAAGAAAAATCAGCGGTCCCATACATTTGTCTCGAGTAGGTTTGCAGTTTTGTATGGGACAGCAGATTTTTTTTTTCGCGATTTCGATGTTGGTGCCATAGAGAAAGTTGTTCGGTATGATGGTCTGAGCATCCCCTTAAAAAAGTGTCAGCATATTAAAAAGGTCCCTGCATAAATAAAAATAAACATTTTTGTACTAAAAATGCGAAATTTAGTTGGATTCGTTAATAAATTATCTTAACGTTATTTGTATAAAATAAACGATCTAGCAAAAAAATTGCTTAGTATAAATTATTTCCTTTTGACCCGTATTTCTACTGGGCTATGTATAATATGCCTACTAACATAATAATGATAGTCACAACCGTAAGCTATACATACTTAACCACCTATATTTTTAGCGTAACCGTAAAGTAAAGCCGTGGTGATCCAGTGGCGAGTAACCTTGCCTGCCGTGCAGGAGGCGATGGTGCGATCCCCGTCCAGACCGACTCGTACCAATGAGTTTTTCGGAATTTATGTACGATTTGTAACACCACTGGCTTTTCGGTGAAGGAAAACATCGTGAGGAAACCTGCATGCTTCAATTTCGAGGCATTTATTATACCCACTGTCCATTATATGGCGACGGGCTCACCCCCCGTCACACTGGACAGAGTTTCGGTACTACTGGTGAAACGTGGATGTTCTGAGGTTTCAGAATATCTCTGACTATCCCCATGCAGTTATTGACAGTTGCTTTCGACAGTGAGCGTTTCGTTTTGAACGCTTCTTGTAGATCAACAAGACCTTGTAGATAACGCTAGAAAATTGCATTCGGAAAATTTGACAGCAATTTCAAATTTTCAAATTCTTTTGAAAATCGAACACTATCCAGCATATAAAAAAGAAAAAAGAGTGAACGATTGAGTGAACTGAACGCTAATCATAGAGCAGATTTAGCTTTTTTCTCTAATAAGTGATCGTCAATAATTTGTGACATTGTCTAGCATTCTGTCAATTTTCTGTCGTCGATAACAAAGAGAATGGAATCACTACGTTTTAGTCGATAACGCTGCGGCGCGGCGTTGACGTTTGTAGAATAAGTAGCGTGTGCATTTTGTCTAGGCCCCCAGATCTGTTTTTGACTGTATTCTCTTTTACAAATCGACCAACCGTCGACGTATTTTACCCTGCCCAATTTACTTATTGTCTTTCTAAGAACAAGTTTATACGATCCCTCCTATAAATAGATTCCTTACTAGAAATCCAGCTAACATTTGACCTAAAACAGTATGCATGCAAACTTCAGATTGAGCTTGAATGCTGTGACCTACATACACAAACACTTCACATTTCAATAGCCCTCCGATGCCTCCAGCCCTCAAGTTACTTGATTTGCTTGCTGAAACTATGAAACAGCGGCGGGAGATTAATATTTCCAAATGAAAAGCCACAAATCTTGCTCTTTGTAGCTTTTAAGAGAATACAGGGTCCTTCTTAATATGCTGACACTTTTTTAAGGGGATGATCTGACTGTCAAACTGAACCACTTTATCTATGGCACGAACATCAAAATCGCTAAAAAATATCTGTTCCTCCATACAAAACTGCAAACCTACTTGAGCCAAATATATGGGACAGCTGATTTTTTTTCGCGTTTCCGATTTTGGTCCCATAGAGAAAGTTGTTCAGTTTGATGGTCTGATCATCCCCTTAAAAAAGTGTCAGCATATCGAGTTGGACCCTATATAATTCGGAGCGCGCTCCATAGAAACGAAGTCTGGTGATATTTTTAATCCTAACCAAGTCAATGACATTTTTCAAGAAAAAACGTTTGAAAATCTCATTGGCTTATGGTTATGGCATATCGTGCGTGCTGATTCTAAACTAACCGAAAGGTGAATGTTCAGAGCGTTTGAACGCCCTAATTTATCTGGTCGAAAAAGACAATGCAGGTTTTATATGGAAGGTCGGCGCCTAATTTTTCGACATTGTTTTTGGCCCGGCCAAACTTGAATATTTTAGTTCAGAATAAAGTTACAAACAAAACATGTTATTACAAGTATATCTCTAAACTCAAGTCCGAACGGAGATATAAATGCTTGAAGTTGAAAATATATTCATAACGTTTACTTCAAGCCTTTATATTTCCGTTCGGACTGAGTTTAGAGATATAATTTTTCTTTGTAACTTTATTCTAAACTATAATATTCAAGTTTGATTGAAGGCGGTGCTAAAAAATTTGGCGAAAAGAAAAAAGGCGCCATTTTTAGTCGTTGGCTTTTTAATTTTGTTTATGTTTAATACAACTTTATAGCGCTGTTATAAATGTCCAAAAGCTTTATAAGAGCGCTTTAAAATGTGACGCCTTTTCTTATTATGAACAAGTCGAAAAAGTTCGACCAGATAATTAGGGAGTTCAAACGCTCCGAAGATTCACAACGAAATCCACCGCACATCTGCAAATGATCCAAATCGGGCCATTTTTGTACTACCCAATGTTACGCACGGCGTTATAAAATATGATAATAATAGTTTGCATAAACATAATATTACTAAAACTTAGAACAAACGAGATTTTTTAAATTTCATTATGGATATTTTTGATCCAAAATATACCTACAAAAATGGCGGAATAAAATCGGATCGGATTTAGTGGAAAGATTTTTTTGTTTGTTTTGTATTTCTAAACTGCGCTATTTCTAATAACTTCGAGCTGTCATAATTTTACTTTGAATATTTTGTAACACGAATCAACTTTATTTGTAGTATGTTATGCGTATATAAAAGCTATTACATGCATATATCACAATTTAGCCAAACTCTTGCATGATGTAATTTTTAGGGTTCCGTAGTCAACAAGGAACCCTTATAGTTTCGCCATGTCCGTCCGTCCGTCCACAGCTTAGCTCAGAGTCGCTTAGTACTAGAAAGCTGTAATTTGACATGGTGATAAATATTTATCACGCCGACAAAGTGGTAAAATAAAATCTTGAAAAATATTTTTTTTGGATACCTCCCCTACACGAAAAGTAGGGATGCAATTTTTTTTTCTCGTCTATCCTCATATTATATTGTAGGTGTGGGAAAACCATTTTTCGATATAGGGATCCGTTAGCGAAATATTAAGCTTTAAAGTGAAACATTTTTGTTAGAATCAAGTGTCCCCTCCCCCCTGCCAGCTAAACGGTTGTTTCTGCATACGTGACAAAATTCACGGCAGTAGTGTAAATAACGAAGTTAAAAGGAAAAACGATAACAATACAAGTTAACGAGTAATAGTCGACCAACTTATACAAAGTACTTTTTAGACTTTATTAGCCGTTAAATCGTAGTATAAAACTAAAAGCCCCCATCTAAGTCCATATATTGTGACGGGCAACTACTACGGAACCCTACTCTTCGCGTGGCCCGACACGCACTTGGCCGGTTTTGTTATACTGACCCTTAGAAAATTCTGGATTCTCTAAGTACTGACCTATTAATTTAAAGTTGAGTATTTAAAAAAGGAAAACCTTTTTAAATGTAAAGCGCGCTGGAATTCAACTGGCAATAAAGATAATTTGTTGTATTTAATGGCATTCTAAGTGCCATTTCGGACTCAAATAGCTTCGACATTTCTACAAAAAAGATTTCTTCGGCCACTACGTTTTGCGGCTATTTAATTTAATTGTAATTACTGTGTTTTGCCTTTTTGTTTATTTTTAAACTGTTTGATTATTAATGTATCATATTTCGGAGAGAGTTGCATTTTTAGAGACACTATACAACGTGTTAATGAATTAACGCAAAACTAGAAAGTAGTTTATTTAGAATCGAGAGCAGAATCGAATTATCATGTTTTCAATATATTTTAACATATTAAATAATTTGTTTGTAAAATTTAAAATTTACTGAACTCGATCTAAACCCACAGCACAGGTGCACTCACCATACTTACTACCAAAACAAGATTCTTAAAATGTATTCATGAGCACGTTAGCACTTTCATTCATTGCTCAAATGATAACAAATAATGTTTGCCTGAAAACTTAAACTGCGAATAACTTTAAATATTAACTATCAAAATAATGAAATTATTGTTTCAATCTAATTATTTTGTTATAAATCAGTTGGGGTGTATGAGGTTTTGCGCTTATTCATTAACACGTTGTATAGCGTCTTTCAAGCGTCGTCGTCGTGTATGTATTACCGCCTTATTTGTACTATAATCAGTTTTGTTTCCTATGGTGCATTGTATTTTGTTTGGTGTAAATAAAGTATAAAAATGGTGTATAAAATTCGTTAAACTGTCGCGACCCGGCCCACTCCAGTTGTGTGCGAAGAACGAATTTCGCATTTCTGCTGCGAAAAATTTACGCCTTCGCTCGTAAATTTTTCCCCAGTATTGGGGTTAAATCTGCCATTAATAATAACGAAATGAAAGCATTGTCTTATCAAGCATTTAACTGTAATGATTAATGATTTATGTTCCAATGAGTGTTTTATTATGCTATAAACGTTTATGCTCACGACTATATTCCCCGAGGGGGCAGTCAGAGATATTCTGAAACCGCAGAACATCCACGTTTCACCAATAGTACCGAAACTCTGTCCAGTGTGATGGGGGGTGAGCCCGTCGCCACTTCCCCGCACGTTTATTTCTCTAAAGATATAATAAACTTTTGAACAATATTTACCGGTCGGACTGAAAATGTCTTTGACTATTTATATGTGGACTGGTTACGCGTGTAATTCTACTAACAAACATTTCTGCCACTTTTTGCGGGGGGCGAGGTAACATGAAATCCGCAACTTTGGATTTTATTCCCCATAACTTTAGATTCTAATTTTGAATGTTAAAAATCATGAAAAGTAGTCTCGTGTGAACCCCAAACGTCGTAAGTTCGAAGTTATTGTTCCGCAATTATAGGCCGTCTCGTTTAGTGATAAGGTATAAAAATGAATGTAAATGCACATGATCAAATTGTGCTTATACCGTGGCAAAGGGGAAATGATACCGCAAGGCTAGTCCTTATAATAAATAGTCAAAGGAAAATGTCAATGAGATGATTAGTACTAGAATGTTATATGACATGGGTATACATATTAATCACACCGACAAAGTGGTAAAATAAAATCTTGAAAATATATTTTGGGTACCTACTCAAATAGTGGGGATGAAATTTTTTTTTTAGGTACGGAACCCTAAAAATACTCCCGGGATCGGGAGAGGACAGGTCCATCGATTCTACTCAAACGAAGCCGCAGGCAGAAGCTTGATTAATTAAATTAAACATTTTCGTGGTTGTTTTAGAGCCATTTGTAAAAAGTATTCTATGGAGAGTTACATAAGATTTTTTAGTGGGCCAGGGTTATAAAAATATAAATAAAATATATTTTAGTTTTAACTGCTCAGCAAATAAACCGTTTGAAAATAACGCTAAACTCAAATTTTCAGTAATGCTATTGCTTGAATACTATTTTGAAGCATATGCATATGCTCACGATTAATATTCCCCAAGGGGGTAGTCAGAGATATTCTGAAACCTCAGAACATCCACGTTTCACCAGTAGTACCAAAACTCTATCCAGTGTGACGGGGGGTGCGCCAAATAATGGACAGTGCATGCCTCGAAATTGAAGCATGCAGGTTTCCTCACGATGTTTTCCTTCACCGAAAAGCCAGTGGTGTGACAAATCGTACTTAAATTCCGAAAAACTCATTGGTACGAGTCGGTCTGGACGGGGATCGAACCATCGCCTCCTTCACGGCAGGCAAGGTTACTCGCCACTGGACCACCACGGCTTATTTATACTATTTTTAAAATGTGGAGTAACTATAAAAGTATCTAAACGACGACGAAAAACAATGACGTCACTATTAAATTTTAGTACAATATTTCATACAAAGCACGCGTTTTGACGTTTGATAAAGAGTTGTTAATTTGACTAGTTGGAAACTCACGGATTGTAGTCTAAGAATTTATGTCTCAAAAATTCAATAAAATGTTATTTTTGTATCCGAATTGAAAACGAAGTGTTCGTGAGTTTAGCTCTCGTAGAAAATGGGAATATAATCATGGCTCACTCAAAATATAAAACCTACCTTATTTACTTTACTGTAGATTACATTTCGTACCATTTAGAAACCCGGAAAACATTATCGTTTAATTTGTTATTTGTCATTTCTGGATTGCTTTGATCGCGGAGAGTGGAATCGAATTTCGAAATTCCCTCTCGATTTTGTTAAAATATTCATTTATTTCATTCCCTTTTTACTGTAGTCTGCTAGCATTATGTGTAAATTCGAAATTTTTGTGGAATTCGTGCATTTTGTTAAAATGTAAAACAGTTTTTATCTTTTTAGGGTTCCTTAGTTAAAAAGAAACCGTGGTGGTCCAGTGGCGAGTAACCTTGCCTGTCGTGCAGGAGGCGATGGTTCGCACGCCGACTCGTACCATTGAGTTTTTAAGAATTTATGTACGATTTGTTACACCACTGGCTTTTCGGTGAAGGAAAACATCGTGAGGAAACCTGCATGCTTCAATTTCGAGGCATGTATTGTACCCGCTATGTCCATTATAAATGGCGACGGGCTCACCCCCCGTCACACTGGACATAGTTTCAGTACTACTGGTGAAACGTGGATTTTCTGAGGTTTCAGATTATCTCTGACTACCCCCTCGGGGAATATAGTCGTGAGCATATGCTTATACTTTCGTTCATTATGTCTGTCTGTCTGTATGCCCTCAATAACTCGCTCATTTTTGCGCTATTGATAGATAACAGTAACCCAAAAACATAATTGGGGTAGGTATGAAGAAACAATTTTTCAACCCCATGCAACGTAAAGAGGGTTGTTAAAAACTCCTATAGAAACTAAATCGTTGTAATGCTTCTGTCTCGAGATATTTGCGCTCAAAGTCAAAAATAGGGTGTACCCCCTCTCCCTCTAACTTCTAAAATACTGGAGTAAATAATCTGAAAATTTTCCAAAATATAGCTTCACGCCGCCCACATAGCTGCAAGGAACGGAGGGCTATTAAAACAAAATAAACTAACACCATGTAGAACTATACCGGAAAGTTTATGTTCCAAAACATTCAGGGGTGGTTCAGATCAGACCATCAAACTGAACAACTCTTATTATGGGACCAAACAAGAAATTGCAAAAAAAAACAGCTGTTCCACTAAACTGCAATGCCTACTAGACTCAATTGTATGAGACAGCCGATTTTTGTAAAAGTTGTTCAGTTTGATGGCCTGAACCACCCCTGAAAGTTTCGGAACGGTAAAAAAAATGTGCTGACATTGCTCTAAAACGGTGAAGGGAAACATCGTGAGGAACATGATGCCAAAATACGATGCGTATGTAGTCGTGTACAGTGGTAAAACGATTGCGATTTCGATTAATCGTAATCGACGTTTATCGGCATTTAGCGATTAATCGAAATCGTCCGTCCGTCGTTAATTCTCTCTGAATTTAAGTGAATGTAACGCAATTCATAAACGTGTAAAAATTTATCACACCTCAAACCATCATTTTGTCACAGATTAATAATAAGTTGATTGTGTTGCATCAGAGATCGTTTTCTACTGCCGGTTTAATAAAAACCAAAAAAATATATTGACACAGACTGAGGTCGGTCAACTTATAAATATTATCTTTATAAACAGGTTTTCAGTAATTGTAAAATGAAACACATCATATCTACATCCTTTCCTAACTTTAAAATTATGCTTTAAATGAATGATCCTAGTGTATTGAGTATGGATTTGAAATAACTGGTCGTGTCCATACACTCTAATCTTATTGGCGTGTGGCCTGCAGTGGTCGTATACAGGGTGTAAGTGACAGCCTAGCAAATACTGAAACGGTGAACTCAGACCATCAAACTGAACAACTTTCACTAAGGAAATGAGAAAAAAAAATCTGTAGACCTATACAAAACTGCTGTACCTACCCGACTCAAATGGATGGGATAGCAGATTTTTTCTCGTGTTTCCTGAGGTAGGCTCCATAGTGAAAGTTGTTCTGTTTGATGGTCTGAGTTCACCGTTTCAGTATTTGCTAGGCTGTCACTTACACCCTGTATAGTCTGACGATGATCACGAAAATAAAATAAAAATGCTGATTACCATCTCAAAGAAAATTCCAGTACATAGAACCTTCCGGCCTCAGTAAGCGAAAGGTTAGGTGCAAAGTATTCAGATTATTAGCATCTCAGACGCTTCGCTGTCAGCCGGAATAATAATTGCGAGCCGCATATTGAAATAGTTTTGAGTTCAGTTTGTTCCGGAGACTAGTTCCAACTAGTTGGAATAATGAAGAGTTTTCGTTAAAAATAATAGTTGAGTGGCACCCATCTTCGACAGTGTTTTGTACTTTTCACACCACCTGCTCAAAAAGGGTAATTGGCTATTTGACAATTGTAACGGTAAAATATTAAATATATTACATTTAGTAGCTTATTGGTTCACAATAATATTACACTATGTTTTTAGCATTAAAGTAACTTGTAACTATTTATTTTCAAAAATAAATTTGAGTTTTTTTGAATCTGTGGATTTCATAAACTGAAGCGCGGCCGGCCATGATTGAGCATCGTGTGATGTCACATTTCAAACAATAAAACGTCATGTGAGTTGAAGCGTCGTAGTTAGCTTTACTTTGTTTATTGAAATATGACGTCACACTGTCAAGTGTCACGTGATCGGCTGTTTTCGCGCGATTCTCAAATTACTGAATGAAAAATATTGTTTTTTTCGAATAAATAACGGTTTTTTAAAAAAAAGATAATTGAAACAGGTATAAAATAAACCTACGTATAATTTAAAATATCTTTCCAAAAACTGGCAAATAGCCAATTATTTATGTCATGTGAATCGAGCTTAAAGCAAGTCATTATAGCCCCGGGCAATAATATTGTACTGAATTTCATTATAACCCGCTGGTCAATAAAGTGATTTGAATTTGGAACCGCTTCCACAGATTATTTAATAGTGACTACGACCACAACTTAAAATTCGTATGAAAACTTATCGTAGAAACCTGCACCAAAAAGAACTTAATTCGAAAATCTAATTGGTCACCACTAGTAAAACACAAAAAAAGAAAAGGCATGAGCCGCGGAATATTATTCGTTTTTAGCTCAGGATTTAGACCAAAAATTCATTATAACCAGCCAAAATAGGGTATTTGACAGGTTTTTAAAAACTGTTCTATACACGTTAATCACTGATGTCTAAGGACTCTATAGAAAATGTATATTATACGTTCCGTTGCATATAGTGCAAGATAAAACGAAAACAAAAATTATTATTTAAATATCCCGCGAAAACGCTTTTCCTGACAATATACGTGGCTACAAGCAGGTGACGTCACGATGACTTAAACTTTGTACGACACTCACACTCTACACGCAACTGTTTACAAGCAGTTGACGTCATCCACCATTCGGCCAATCACAGTCGTTTACGATCATGTGACTAAAGTCGACAAAAAAATATTTTCTTTGTCGATTTTCTCTTAAAATATCCAATATTTTTCTTAACTGACTAAATAGTTGGATTCCAAAATTCATATTCAATACGGATGCCATCAATAGATCCTTTATTTTATATGCTGTCAAATACCCTATTGTCATACCTTAATGTCTAAAACTACCCCGCCCCTCTGCCACTTACGTTTACAGATATGACGTCGTAATTTTTTTGTGTATCAGCCTATCGTGTTTGGTATCAAATGAAAGGGCATCATGAGCTGATTCCTATATTTTTTATGCGCGGGGGGTATTAAATAATGATTCAATATCATATAAATATTAAATGTTTCCTAATTCGCTGGTTATTATGCATTTTGTATCTAATCTGGGCTATTGATTTTCACGCAGAAGGTGTGAAAAGTAGAGTATGCTCGCGAGCTTGAACCCCTCGCTTCAATCAAGATTCTAGTCTTAACTCCCGAACGAAGCGAGGGCGATTGCGCTCGGGATTCAATATGGCGCCCGTGACGAAAAACACTGCTTTATCCCCTTGATGCATAATCTACTATTTCGCAATTCCCCAATTTTAGCGAGCCATTTCATAATTTTTTAAAAGGATTATGATTGCAACGATTTAAAAGCCTTTTGATATTTTAAATTGATCGAATTTTTGTGCATTCGTTATTCTTTTACGTACAAAAAACTAAAATTTTGTTTGTTTGCCCTTTCTACCTCCAAATGCCCCCCAATATAAAAATTAAAAGCTAAATTTTATATTGGGGGGCAATTGAGTTCATTTAAAATAGTTGACCATTAAGAGGATAAAATTTGGAGCGCGCTCCTTACCAACGAAAGAAGTCTGGTTATAGTATTTTCAATACAATTAAACTCAATGACATTTTTCAGAAACAGTCTAAAAACGAATCTCTATGCTTGTATGTTGTAAGATTTTCGTTAAAATGTATAGTTTTAAAGTTACAGTCCCTCAAAGATTAAAATCTTCAATTAAACCTAGCATTCAAACTATATATTTTAACAAGAATCTGACAACATACAGGCATAGAGATTAGTTTCTAGATTGTTTCTAAAAAATGCATTGACTTTAATTGGTTAGCATTGATAATATAACCAGACGCCGTTTGTATGGAGCGCGCTCCGAATCATATCCCCTTAATCTAGGGGCACGGTAGTGCCTCTTCCAAGACGAGCCAAACAAGCGGTACCGGCGCACTGCCGTACCTTTTCTCGAAGATATTCGGCGTATATTCGTGCGCTCATAACTTTGGTCTGGAGAGTACCTGTGAGCTCTCAGGAGAGCATGTGGTTGTCATATTAGTAAAATTTACCCAATTTAACAAATAAATTGTATAGGTAAGGTCCTGGAACTCACTGTACTAGTTTCACAACCGATTCTCATGAAACTTTATACAGTGTGGCCCAAAAGTCATGGATCAAACGAAATGAGGTCATAGCTGAGCTCATTTCTAACCAAAAAGGTCCAGTAAGTTGAGGTCCCATTGTTGATAGTTCAATAGTTATGATAGCTTTTTGTTTTTTTCATAATATCGCATAGTGCTTTAGCAAAACGTAATTAAACAAAAAACTATCAAAGTTATCGGCGGAAGATTTGCCTTTCCTGGAATACGTACCTTTGTTCAGCTACAAAACTGCAAACATAATTTGACTTTAATGTATGGAACAGCAGATTTTTTTTCGCGATTTATATACAACGTGTTAATGAATAAGCGCAAAACCTCAGACACCCCAACTGATTTAAAACAAAATAATTCGATTGAAACAATAATTCATTATTTTGATAGTTAAAATTTAAAGTTATACGCATTTTAAGTTTTGAGGCATACATTATTTGTTATCATTTCAGCAATTAATGAAAGCGCTAACGTGCTCATGGATACATTTTAAGAATCTTGTTTTGGTAGTAATTCGGTGGGTTGAGATCGAGTTCAGTAAACTTTAAATTTTACGAACAAATTATTTAATATTTTGAAAAAAATTACCTATGTTGAAACCATGATAATTCGATTCTGCTCTCGATTCTAAACAAACTACTTTCTAGTTTTGCGTTAATTCATCAACACGTTGTATATAAATCGCGAAAAAAAATCTCGAATATAAGGTTTGACAAAATTCGCTGAAACTATTTTAACGGGATGAACAGACCATCAAACTGAACAACTTTCTCTATGGGACCAATATTGGTCATAGTTCCAGCTAATTTTGTTAGACCTTATATTTTGTTTTGTTTAAAAGATATGTGCATCTGTTCGTACGACTTGTAGGTAATTAAAGCGCGCCATGTGTAAAGGCACCGGCAGCGGCCGCTTGTATGAAGTTTTTGATCTACAGGGATATTTAATCACGTGATTCTAGGGCCTATTGGCACTTAGCAACTTAATAACTTCATCGATGCCGCGGTCTGTGTCGCCGAGATTGGACTGGGACCAAACTAATATCACAGGAACTTTGCTATTAATATAATAAATAACGTGTGGAGGAAAAGGTGAAATATTAAAGTATTGGAATGGCCTGAATACCGGACCCATTGTTCAGATATACACGTTGTATACAAGATGTTACAAAAGTAAAAATAAACATTAAAAACTTTTAAGGGGGTTGCTTAGAACATCAAACTGAACAACTTTCAGTATAGGACCAACATTGAAATCGCGAAAAGAAAATAAGCTGTCCCATACATTTTTAGCTCGAGAAGATTTGTAGTTTATAGTATGGAACATCAGATTTTTTGTGAAATTTGTTCAGTTTGATGGTCTAAACCACCCTTTAATGTTTATTTGTATTTTTGAGGTGGAATTGAGGAGCCGCTCGCGAGCTGCACTGATGCATTTTGTGCTCGTGTGCTTCTCGCGTTCGCGAGCTGCGCATTCGCGGCGCATTCGCCGGATATGGACGCACCTTTAGGTCAAGCTAAGGTAAGCGTGGTAAGTGCTGACCAATGTTCACGAAGTCGTTGAATAGCACAATTTTTCTTGCTATTTTATCTATTTGTTGAACATTTCTTGATGAAGATGTTCACAACGCTTTAAAAGTAGGTAATTTAAATGACTCGTTCGAAAACCGTCGCTACGCTATATGTATGTTCTATGTTCCTTTCTACATCTTATTATGGATTGTGGAAATTTTAGTGTATGAAAAGTACAAAAAGGAACGTTTTGTTATGGAGCGAATTGTACGAAACGAGCACGTCATCATCAGCACCTTATTATTATTACGAAGTGAGATAGCGAGTTAATAATTAAATATACTGCAGAGTGTAAATGTATGTGCAGAGGTGAAAGGAACCCTATGATAATAAGTTAATACGAATAGAGGGAACTTATTAATACATGATTATTATAAGGAACACAGTGGCCAGAGTATTATGTATGTTTGTGGGAGGTACAGGAACGTAATAATGAGTTTAATTACAAATTAAGGAAATGTGCTAGTCAAAGGACGCGGTTGAGTATATGTATTGTATGTATGGAGGTGACAGAAACATACCGAAAATGAGTTTTAAATTATGAGACGAGAGAAGTTGCTAATATTAAGAGTACAGTTGAATTTAGGTATATAACGAGGTGAAGAAAACGTGACGGTCATGAGTTTATTAGAATAATAAATTATGGAAAGGAATGAAAATTCATAGTTGAAGCAGACTTCAAATTCATATTAATGTGAGCCGAATTGAGATGGAAAACTACTGAATCGCGATTTTTGCGGCTAATTTCTATAACAAAGCTGGGTTTGACGAGACAATACGATCGGAGTATTTTATATGGATAAACATAAGATAAGCATAAAGTAATTTATTGATACTGAGATAATAAGCGTTTGAATGTAATCATGGGAAAAGAAACGAGATACACAATAATCCCAGTCGATGTAATTTGTCACTTACAGTCGGTTACCCCGTCTAACTATAAAGCGAAAGAATGATTAGTGAAAATTATTATTTTTGCAATCAGAGATTACAGGTCGTTGTTCGTTGATAACTTATGGAAGTGATATTAATATTATCTTCGCAAGATAAATGAATAAATAATTAAATAAATAAACGACTTGCAAATTACTGACAGATTTTATAGAACCTGATTGATCCCTGGATATTATATTGTGTGATAATATTGTCGATAGTTATTGCAAAATTATTTAAATTAGAGAAAGGGCGAGAAGTTATTAATGATGAGAGAATAAATTATTGATAGAGTCACAGGTTATAATAATTAAAATATATAAACATCACCAAATACCGTTAAGTCAAGGTTGTGGTATATTTCGAAGACATGAGGCATTATGAAGTAGCAGTAGAGTAAAATAAGAGAGAGAGATGAGTGAGTGTGTTTAATTTGATTAAGCTAACATGGCATACATGTAGAATCAATAAATTCGAGCAGTAGAGTGAGTAATTATGTTGTATACTCCATTCAAAATAGCAACGAAATTTAAGGCTATTTTGCATTACAGAAACAGAGATTTGAAACACTTCCTCTCAATTATTCTTAGAGCAGCTTTAGTAGCATACAAGATATGTCAGATAGTATATGTCTCCAATAAATTAATTACATTTGGTAATCAGAATTGGACAAATAGGAATCGGAATCCTTGTCGTCCTTATTTGGAATAAAATAATGAAAGACAATTTTATGTAATTGAAAGTTTAGAACAAACTATGGTTTTATTTGAAGAGGAGAATATTATTTCACTAGGTATAATGATTAAATATGATAAATAATTAGTTTAAAAGACAAAATATTATTTCTTCAGCAGATTTTCATCTGCTAGATCATTAAATTTGTATCAACAAATTGAATCATTATATTTGTATCAACAAAAACGAATGATTCATCAAAATCCTTTGCAACCGATGGGGTTAGAAAATTAAGTTGAAGTATCGAGGTTTTAGTTATGAAAACGAGGTGTATGATTGCATTTGTTTACACCTAATATGAACGTTCGAAAAATTCTTAACCGATATTAGAAGATCTTGTCAGAAAAATATAGACGTTAGAAACCTTATTAGAATCAGATCTAAGTGGTTAATACTAGAAATACTAGGTAATTAGAATTCTTAGAAATTATAGTTATTATAATAACTACCAATTACAAAGGTTTCGGAGTAGCGAATAAGCTACTAGATAAGAAGAGAAGTCAAGCAGTGATATTCTTCCAGTTTGAAGTGGACCGTACTTACATTGAATAATTATTTGGATTGAGTAGCAACAGTTGAATCAAATTTGCGCAATTGACTTAAATACCATGGCATAGCCATGATGATGATGAAAAGCTGACGTTAAACTGAAAAGTCCAGAAGTTAAAACTTAGTGAACGTTGAGCGTTAAACGCTATAGGGTGATGGATACAATATTCAATAACTAATGCGTTGTTGATGATAATTAGATCCACTTGTTTAGGTATTGAATAAGTACAAGTGTGAGGAACGTAGGATCACATATCATAGAACATGATTATAATGATTATATTATAGCAAAGAGTGGCGTTTGTTCGAATCAGATGCACACAGATTATTAATTTATCACTACATGCAAATAATTATGATGGGACGTTGAATCAAATATATAAACAGAGTCTACGACTCCTAGACAGCAAAGAGTGGCGTTTGTTCGAACCAAATGCACACATACTAATTAATATGGCACTTCACGCAAGTAATTATGATAGTTATGGTGGGACGCTGAGGAAAATACCTAACAGGGTTTACGACCTCTAGAAAGCACGAAGAGAAGCAGTTTGTTCGAACCAAATGCACACAGATTAATTAACGAATGATTTTTTTTATGATGGACGTTTTAAATTAAGAGGTTTCGATATCAAGTTATGGAGAGAAATGTTATGTATTAATAGTTATGTATAAAGCTAGAACAAGTTAAACCTTTATCCAGGGAGAGGTCTGTGATAGCAAAGCTATGTATACATAACATTGTTAAATATTATTATATATCTGAGAGTAAATTTTAGAAAGCGGAGCCGAGGTTCCACATCTGCTACCTATTTAGAGATTCGACGAATGGTTACAAATAAAATTGTATCCTAACAAGACAATAAATGAATGTATTTTTAAGCGAAGGAAATAAATTAGAAAGAAGGAAACAAAGAGAGACGCCAAACAAAAGAGTCTAAAATCTAATGACTTCCCACGTTTCATAGAATTTAACAAGAAATACAAAATTAAAGAAATATCCCTAACTGATAAAAAAGGTCATAAACCATACGGGAAACGATTTTGCGTTGCAATAAAAACAAAAGTTAACTTCCTCTAATAAAATATAACTACAGAGCATGGACTTTCTTTGTTAGCATTCACAGAAACCTTACAAAAAAAACTTTGTGCAAACGAAAATTAATAAAACGAACGAACATGTGGTTGTTACACGAATTTGAACCTTAAGGTCTAACGGCCTAATAATTACCAGATAACTGTGCGAAGTTTTCTCAAATTTTCCAGATTAAACAGTGAATGAAAATCTACACCTAGGCAACCTGCGCTGAATCTGGGATACAAACCTAGAATTTAATTCAAGACCCATAGTCGTGCTAGCTGACCTAAGATTCTGGACCGGGACACGCGGGGGGCGTGACGGCGTGGCGTCGAACCGACGCGGATAAACCACCCAATTGGAGACGAGCAAGGCAGAAGGAACAATTGTTCAACTCATGCGCAGATATGAGAATTGGAACGTTATTGTTTTAGGAATAAGAGATAGTATTGTATAAAATGCTTAAGGGTTGATGTTTAATATAAGAGAAGGGAGGTTTCATTTTGGAAAGGTGACAGTACAATTTTAACCCGGAAAGAGGACGGTTGAGTTTTATCTTGTGAGAGTATAATTGTAACACGTGGAGAGGGCGGTTGAGTTTTATCTTGGAAGAGTGTGTTTGTTTTGAAAACCTTCCTAAGAAGTTCAAAGTATTGGTGTAAAGTAATGTTATAATTTGAAAGTGCACTTTTGAATAACCTAAGAGTTAATTAAACATAGATTCAGTGTCTTGGGAGAATGCAGATGTTATAAAGACAGCTAAGTCGTATCGAAGTTAGGGAACGTGTTTATTTTTACTGGAGATTAAACGTTGAGATTAATATAGAGAAATACATTATACATTGATATTTAAAACCAGTTGCGGCAATACGCACATAATTACTAAATCAATTCGAACTCCAGAATAAACACGTTGTCCGCTATATATTTAAATTGTGTGTGAATCTAATCCTGAAATTATTGTGAAAGAAAGCATTGTTTAATATCTCAAAACCTTAGATTGAATTGGAAGTCTTTTGGCTTGATGAAAGGAATCAATTAAATTGATCTAACATTGAATAATATTTCAGGATTAACCAATTTGCAATAATAATTAAAGTGTTGCTATAACATAGCTCGGCCAAACAGAGGTTTTTTATTTCCCTGATCTTTTTCCTCTGAAGTAAGATTGTTTGGGCCTAGGAAATGTAACAGGGGTTTTAGAAATTCGTTCATCGGATTTCTAGAGCTAAATAATCAACAGTTTCGAAGTAAATTCAAAGATATAAAATAAATGAACATTATTAACTATCATTGTGGTATTTTTCTTATTCTACACCCCAGAACCGATGTTTCGATTATTCATATAAATAACAGATATTCATAGAAACGCTATTAACAACTAGATTGAATTATTGACTCAAAGATTATTCTTTCCTCTAATAACATTGAATCATTTTACAAGAACTCGAAAGCATACATAGATCTATTTGCCAATAATTTTACCTATCAAAGCTAAATAACTCAGTCCAAGTCTAGACGCAGCAAACTATTAGATTTTGATTATTAATTCAATGATTTAAGTGATAGGAGCACGATGACGTGATATATTTAAAAGTAAGAGAGGCCTTTCTAACTTTTTGCTATAACTGGTGACGATCAGCTCACATCATACAATATTATAAACAAGTCCCTCTGACAATAGTAGAATCCTAGGTGACAAAGGTCACAACTGCTTGTCCAATTTCTGTCGAGTGGAGGCGCCTCACGAGGAGTTGTCAATCCAATCACAACAGTATCAAAGCGCTAAAAGCTGATCTCTCGAGTGGCCACTCAATCACACATCGACATCACAAACAAAAGAATACATAATATATAAAAGAGACAGCTTGATTACCAGGTCTGACCTAGGAAATCAGAATAATCAAATATAAAAAGAAATAAGGCTCGGACTACAAGTTGAACGTACGTGGCGGCCAGAAGCTTAATTGCATCTCGGAAGGGTACGGAATACTTCGTTAAGTCAGCCTCACAGCGTCAGGCACTCCTGAGGACTTCTTTTGCGGAACGAACGTGGCGGCCTGGGTTCTCCCCAGGAAGGGTTCGGAAAGCACTGATGGTCAACATTTACATTAATTGGACATAGCTATTTCATTTATTCATTTCATACATTCAATTACCTTTCTTGAACAGATATAGTTTGCTTAACCTAGACTGAGACCTAGATTTTACTCTTGAAAGAAAAGTCACTTCTTATTATTATATTGGCAAGTTACATATTTTCAATAATTATATTCACGAGCAAATAAGTAACAGATACTAAATTCAAATAACTTCATTTTCAATTAATTGATCAAGATAATTTTATAATTCTCAATTATCATAGAAAGACGATCAGGCATATGGCCAAGGGCAGACGACGACTACACACATAGGTGTATATATTTGAACAGCGGCGCGGGGCCACCACACTACAATGTAAAAACAAGTGTTGTTTGTAACTTTACTCTGAACTATAATATTCAAGTTTGATTGATGGCCGCGCTAAAAAATAAGGCGAAAAGAAAAAAGGCGCCATTTATAGGCATTTGCATTGGTTTTACTCATTGAAGTAGAATGATGGACAAAAATCTAGTACAAAATTCTCGAAAAAAATGTCCTATACTAAACTACACAAACCTAAGTGCGCGTGTATATGAACCAACTAAAAGGCAAAAGAGAAGAAATACAAGGGTATCGGCACCCAATGCAAATTCATGGCATTCGGTGTCGAAACCCTTGGACCGTGGGGTCCCGGCGCCCAGGCGCTTCTTAAAGATCTGTCAAAGCGCCCGGTAGACTCGACCGGGGATCCAAGGGCTGGCGCTTTCCTCGCTAACGGATCAGCTTAGCCGTTCAGCGAGGAAACGCTGCCAGTATCTTGGCTACCCTCCCGCGCGGCCCAGACCTGCACCATATTTTAGGTTAAGTTAGTTATAAGTTCTCTATATTTTTAATTTTTAATTTACCTACCTACATTTATTTGTTTTATGTTAATAAATGTATTCTTCAAACATAAAAAAAATAATAAAAAAAAATTAAAAATGCTGAAATTCTTTTCGGTCGATCAAAAGAAGACTGGCGCGTAATTGGTTCTTTTTTTTAACGTTTTGGTGTTCTCTTGGTTCGGACACTTTTGAGCTCGGACCCTACGTCCAGTAGTTGGTGAGTCAATGGTTTTACTAAACAACATTTGATAAAACGTTGTCAATTTTATTATGAGATTGAAATAATAGAAGTTTTGATAACCTTCTGAGAGGTACGTTGAACTCTACATAATCATATTAATATACCTGCTTACCCACGATAGTACCTATTTAAAACAAACAAACCTTTATACAGGGTGTCACTTTCAATGTGTGCAATATTTGTTGAGATGCCGTATGAACATTTATTGGCATATGCTCCATCCAGACTATTCCTCGAGGGGGTAGTCGGCGATATTCTGAAAGCTCAGAACATCCACGTCTCACCAGTAGTACCGTAGTCGAAATTAAAGCATGTAGGTTTCCACACGATGCGATGTTTTTCTTCACCGAAAAGTCAGTGGTTGTATAAATCATTTATTTATTATGAATAAGTACTAATCAAGTAAGTAATTAACCGAATTTCTGTGTTTTCAAGTTTTTTTACGGATAGTACCTAGGCATCATTTTAAGAAACAATTTTTTTTGCTTTAGTTTATCATTATACAGGGTCCTTCTTAATATGCTGACACTTTTTAAAGGGATGATCAGACCATCAAACTGAACAACTTTCTCTATGGCACCAACATCGAAATCGCGAAAAAAAAATCAGCTGTCCCATACATTTGGCTTAAGTAGGTTTGCAGTTTTAAGATAAGATAAGATAATTATTGTTTATTTGCACACCAAGAATAGAAGAATACAATTTAAAACAAGAATGAGAGAGTACAAAGGGTGGTCTTATCACTAAAAGCGATTTCTTCCAGACAACGATTGGATGGAAGAACTATTTAAAGAGACAAATGCTACGGCGGTGCACTATTAGGTACCTATGTACCTGTCTACATATATAGAGTAAATATAATTTATACATAGATACACACAAATATATATATATTCATACATATACATACATATATAATTATGATGTTAAATATAAAATACAAATATAATAGTCAAAAAGGACACATTGTAGTCAGAGAGAGAGATAGTGATCTTTGAGCAGTCTTTTAAATACAGGTAGGGAAGGAGCTTTTCTAATAGACAGAGGTAGTTCACTCCATAAGCGTACAGACTGAACTGAAACAGACTTGTCATAGAAGGAAGAAGTGTGTGAAGGCAGCTGTAGATTCTGGGCTGATCGCAATACTCGATCATGGGTGGCGTGGCAGTTTTGTATGGGACAGCAGATTTTTTTTTCGTGATTTCGATGTTGGTGCCATACAGAAAGTTATTCAGTTTGACGGTCTGATCATCCCCTTAAAAAGTGTCAGCATATTAAGAAGGACCCTATATTTAATTTATTTGTAATCTCAAAACGCAAAAATGGTCGCGAAAAATTCATTGGAATAGAGTTCCAATCTACACTTACTTAAAAAAATAAAAGTCACCTGCCTTCTCTTTCTAAACAGAAACGGCGACATTAAATGTCAAATTCTGATTTTGTAAATATATATTTTTTTTTATTTTAAATTTGCCAAGGAGTTTTTTGGTCCGACGAGTGACTTTAATAACGTCGTTATTTTATCCTTAGTCCTTTCATTTTAAAATCTCTGACATAGAATGAAATGACATTTTCGTACAGGGCTAGGAGTGCGATTATTGAAAATTACAATGTTTAAATCGGAAGTAGAAAATTCTGACATTTTCTACTGCTGAATTGAACATGTGAATTTGAAAAATTGCACTCCAGAGCGAATAATTGTGAAACTGATTCGAAACTCTTTGTTTGTGGCTATTTTTTATTGATTCGTAAATAGTTGAATCCTTTAAACTGAGGAATATAGTCTAGAGCCTTAGACTACTTATATGAGGACTAGTTACGCGTGTAATTCTACTAAAAAAAATTTTGTCACTTTTTGCTGGGGGAGAGGTAGCTCGGGATACGCAACTTTGAATTTTATTCCATTAGTTTAGATTCTAATTTTAAATGTTAAAAATCATGAAAAACAGTGTCGTCAACAACACCCGAAACGTCATAAGTTCGAAATTATTGTTACGTAATTAGACGCTGTCGCGTTTAGTGATAAGGTATAAAATTGAATGTAAATGCGTAAGATTTTTTGATCTTGCACGTTGGCAGAGGGGAAATGCTAAGGCGAGGCGGGTCCGTACATAAATCGTCTAAGTCTAGAGCATATGCCAATAAATGTTATCATAGCATAGCATAGCATAATGCTCACGACTATATTCCCCGAGGGGGTAGTCAGAGATATTCTGAAACCTCAGAACATCCACGTTTCACCAGTAGTACCGAAACTCTGTCCAGTGTGACGGGGGGTGAGCCCGTCGCCACATAATGGACAGTGGGTACAATACGTGCCTCGAAATTGAAGCATGCAGGTTTCCTCACGATGTTATCATATCCGTAAATATTGCACACTTTGAAAGTAACACCCTTTATAAAAAGTACGTGAAACTTACATTTTGGTCTACTGAGCCGCGTCATTAATTTCAACCCTAAGGCATCAAACAAAACATTTCAAGTCCTTAAAATGTATAATGAATATTGCTACCTTCGCTCTTAATTATGATAATTATATCTCGTTGCCAAGTCGTGCGAACAACATTAGAAAGCAAACATAATTATTTATTAGCCTTCGAGGCAAAAAGATGGGTGTTATAAGTTTGATGTATATTATACAGGGTGTAAGAAAACACCCTAGTAATATTTAAGGGGGCGCTTCAGTTCTCTACAACGAAACACCTTCCGACGCGGTGGTAGTATCAAAAACATGACGTCAAAAAGTTATCTATGTGATATTATTTTGAACAAACAATTTTGACTTTGAATTTTGACTTAGACTTTGACATCAAACTGAACAATTTTTACTATAGAGCCAACGTAGAGATAAAAAAAACAGTTATCCCATACATTTAAGTCGAGGCGGTACAGTTTTGTATGAAAAAGCGGATTTTTTTTGGCGATTTCGATGTTGGCTCCATAGTGAAAGTTATTCAGTACCCTAGGTATATTTTAAGTATTACTAGGTATATTTTAATTGGTTTCTAGATAGTGTCATTGATTTTAATTTATTAATATTCATAATATAATCAAACTTCGTTTGTATGGAGCGCGCCAAGAAACATTGCCTTCGCTCCTAATTATGATAATTCACATCTCGTTGCCAATCCGTGCGATCACGTGGGTAGAAGAAAATATTTTTCATATTTTCGACCGTTAAACAAGCAATCAATGTTAAGAGTCATTTTACCGTTCAGTGGCGAGGAATATTATGACGGGCAACATACACAGAATAGGTAATAGTGTAGTTCTACATACAGAACGGCCACTCCCCGCCCCCTTGATACCCCACCTCATCTCACACTTTCTGGGGACACTTTAGGAGAGCCGAGCAAGGGAATGCTTTCAGACGCGTGCACCCGTTGGATTTGACTACACAAAATTGTGTCTTTTCAGTGCATAAAAAACGTCGAAAAATACTCAATACTCAATATTTATTGTTTTCCATAATTACAGCATTCATTACATGAGATGGTAAACTTTAAAGCTAAGATATCATCATGGACCCTGTATTGTAGGGCACTGCAAACAAGTAGAAGAGGGATAAATAATAGCTATTTGTTATACAAGAGTGCAAAGTTGCTTTTTAACCGCGTGCTCAATTTTTATGACGGAGCAAGCGAAGGATTCTAAAATTGAATTCGATTGTAATTCAAAAATTAGAATCCTGAGCGTTAGCGAGGCAATCAAAAGAGCACGAAGTGAAAAATCTTGGCACTCTAGTGCAACACGTAACTTTTCATCCCACATCAGCGAGGAAGTGACTAAATGCAAAAAAAAGGTTGTATGATAAATTCGGCACCATGGAGGGAGAAGTAAATAGGTTTAATGATGTTTTGAATTCACAAACTTAGTGCGCACGATGTTCTAAATTCAATTTACTTTATCCTCTAACGGATAAAAACGGCTTTTGCACTCAGATATCGAAAAGCAAAAATACTCTTTCCGAGAAGGGGGGATGAAAAAAATAATTATTCATACAAAAACTCGATGTCTATTTCTATTTCTAACGCTAAATACACATTTTCAGTAATTATTTAGCTCCAGAAAATACTATTTTTAATAACAGAACGAACAATAAAAGTATCAAAATGTAGATGACGCAAAATGCAAAGCGCAGCTTTCAACCCACACGCAATGTCATCATGGACAGTTTGCACTAAGTGCGCATGTGCAGACGCCAATTCGAAATTCAAAAACATTCTATAGAGTGCCGGACTTGTGCAATAGCACAGGATAGTGAATAGTATATAGCATGGGGTTTCATGTGTGGTACTAATGCTTTTTCTCATGGCTATTTGTTAGTGTGCGTTGCGGAACATGTAGTGTTATCTTGTACGTGATTCAAAAAAATATAGTAGAAAAAGAGTAGAAACAACAACAAGTTAAAATTAGCTGTATAATTAAATAAATACATGAATTTATTGAAATTGAATGTCTATTTGTCAATTCTTTGATTATTTTGGTACTATATGTACAATTTATTTGTAAATGTAAAGTAAAAGTATAAGTTTAAAGCTTTAATCTAGCAACCCCATCACAAACGTCACTTTCGGGGTTTTCACTTATGGCGTGTAATTTAAAATTTTGTGAGACTTTGTTTAATTCATTTTCTGTAGTTATTGGACAAACATGTCCACAGATATACACCGTAAGTGCTCAAAATGCGGAATTACACCGCAACAGGATAATTTGTTACCATTTCATCGATTTCCAAAGCCTGGAAAAACAAACATTTTGCGGTGAGTTTACCTAGCTATTTTTACACCATGATAGAAATACTGAAGCTTATATCAAATGCAGATTCTTCATTAATCTACGGATTCTTCCTCATCATACAGCAAGTGGTCATCTGGTATTTTTGGAATCTGGTATACAGGGAACAAAGCGTATTACCTACATTCTTATTTAATAAAAACATTTTTACCGGATTGCGGTTTTAATTTGTGTTAACAAAATAGCTTTACAGAATTTTTGTTTCAGAGCTAACGCATGGCCAGAACAGGAATCATGGTCTTTAGAGTCGCTTAACAAGCTATTTACTAGCAACAAAGTTGTATGTAAAAAGCACTTCGAGGACTTGTTTCACAGACAGTGCCATTATATAAAATAAAAAGATGTTTATGCACCTCAGAGAGCAGTTTTATTTCTTTTAACACAACAAACTAACGCACAATTTAGAAGTGCGAGTTTGCCTTTAGACTAGGCGCGCACGAGCAACTATGGTCTCCGTAACTAATTTGTCTCTCACATCAAGTCTATAGGCTTGTATGAAAGTGCGCGTATGTAACGACGAGACTTTCCATACAAACCCTATGAGAGACAAATTAAGTAGTTGCGGAAAAAAGTTGCTCGTGCGCGCCTAGTCTTAGCTGTCAAATTTTTCATAACACAAAAAAAAAACTTCTATTTTTAAATTTCCCGCTTTTTTTTTTTATTTGAGATTAGTTCACTGCGGATCCGCGGTGTCTCAGTAGTATATATGTATGTCGCCTTTGATTGGACGGCGGTTGAGTTTCTTCTCTCGGTAGAGAGTAGTATATTCCTTGGTATATAGTTCTATATACAGAACGGCCACTCCCCGCCGATTAGAGCAGAAATGAACTTACATAAATAGTACAATCACAATTAAATAAAGTTTGTTTTACGCCTGCGTCGTCCCATCTCTTTCTCTCGCATCAGGCAGTAATATAAGCTATCACACGCCCATTTCGCTTCAATTATTTTTCGACATAGGCCCGTTAACGTATTTAGTCTTTGACTAATTATAATAAGGACTAGCCTTATTTAGTGATAGTTCTATCCTTCACACTGCTCGTAAAAATGACAGTGACAGCATCATATATTTAAACATTGTTTAGGCCTAAATACTTTTTGGTGCAAGCCAGCCTAAATGTTAGGATTTCGTTTGTTATTTATATTAAAATAAAGTAAAAACTTAATAAATGAGCAACATTGTCGATATTTAAAATATTAGAATGCCTACCTAACTAGCAGGAATTATCATTCTTTGTTACGAAATTCTCATACAAATCCCCGTTTGGGGGTTGAATTGCGAATTTTGTTGTTGCTGCCTACACCTATACTTCATTCGAAATAAGGACGACGAGATTTTCCGATTCCTATTTCGCTTTCTGGCCAATTCTGATTACCAAATTTATTGGATACAATATACTATCCGACATATCTTGGACGTTACTAAAGCTGTTCTAAGAATAAGTGAGAGGAAGTGTTTCAAATCTCTGTTTCTGTAATTCAAAATAGCCTTAAAATTTTGTTGCTATTTTGAATGGAGTATAGATGGAAATAAAAACATCCCTGCCAAATTTTAAGTTAGTTAGTCTTTGTTGTTTTGGATATTTGAGTGTTGAGTGAGTGTGCGGATTTGCATAGATTCAAGCAAATCTGACACAGCTTCGCTTCGCTGAAAATGTTTCTAATTTCTACCACAGAGTGCGCTGCGATTGACTTGACAGTTTCCAACACCCACTTCGCACATAGCCAATACAAAGGTTAAACCAACCTGACATGTTGACGAAGGTTGACCAAATAATTACTATTAACTGGCAGTTAACAGGTAGGTATTAATGCATACAACCAGGTACCTATTTGTGGAATTCGAGTTAATATCAAAGTATCTGAAACGGTTCAATAATTTGACCTCATCAGCATGTCTAGCATGATTTCTTACTTGCGAGCGGGTCGGCTTTTTCCCATACTACATAAGTCGCGGCAAGCGCGGCTTTCGCTCTCCGAAAAGCGCGGGAACAGATTATTTTCTATGCAGCGAAGGCGCGTCGCGCGCGTGTAGAGAAATCATACTAGACGTGCTGATGTTTACACGCTCTTAAGAGGATAGGCGGGTTCTCAAAGAAATTTGGTGAATAGGTCACTTTTCTAACTGTATACGTATTTGTTCGATCCGCTCCTCCCTCCCACACAGAGTGTGAATGAGACAACTGCAGCTCAGACTGATTTTATCTACATAAAATGGACAAAATCATCTTGCGTGCGTTAGAAGAGTACGGCAACATATTATAGCGGATAATTTATGATGAGTTTCACGCGTCATGAAAAGGAGTGACGTCACGTTATGGCAGTGTGCGTTTTGGCGCGGAAATTGAAAATTAAACTTTTGATTTGCAATAAATAAATAATTTTTGCATATTTTACCATTTTTGTTTTTGGTAAGCAATAAATCTTTATAATACACAAAAAATAAAAAGCTGCAAGTTCCAGCCAGCAAGACATTTAAAAAAAACTGGCCAAGTGCGTGTCGGGCCACACACAGGGTAGGGTTCCGTAGTGGCCCGTCACAATATATGGACTTAGAAGGGGGCTTTTTGTTTTACACTACGGTTTAACGGCTAATAAATTCTAAAAAATACATTTTATAAGTTGATCGACTATTACTCGTTAACTTGTAAAGCCTACTTAGCGGTGATAGTTTTCCATTAAAATTCGTTATAATTATGCACTACTACCATGAATTTTCACGGAAAATTATTATAAATTTTAAATTTAAAGAAGATTTGATTTTAAAAGAAAACTAACACAACTTGACTCTATCAAAAATTGACACTTTAAAGCTTAATAATTCGCTAACAGATCCCTAAATCGAAAAAGACACAGACGGACGGACGGACAGACGGACGGACGGACAGACGGACAGACGGACAGACGGACAGACGGACAGACGGACAGACGGACAGACGGACAGACGGACAGACGGACAGACGGACAGACGGACAGACGGACAGACGGACAGACGGACAGACGGACAGACGGACAGACGGACAGACGGACAGACGGACAGACGGACAGACGGACAGACGGACAGACGGACAGACGGACAGACGGACAGACGGACAGACGGACAGACGGACAGACGGACAGACGGACAGACGGACAGACGGACAGACGGACAGACGGACAGACGGACAGACGGACAGACGGACAGACGGACAGACGGACAGACGGACAGACGGACAGACGGGCAGACGGACAGACGGACAGACGGACAGACGGACCGACGGACAGACGGACAGACGGACAGACGGACATACGGACAGACGGACAGACGGACAGACGGACAGACGGACAGACGGACGGACATGGTGAAACTATAAGGGTTCCTTGTTGACTACGGAACCCTAAAAATACCATATAAAATTCTTGGTCTCATAGCGCTCGATCCTAACTCACACCACGCCATAGATAAGCTAAAGTATTTTAAAAGCATCCCCAGGGGTAAGTGCGGTATAAATTCTTATGACATCCTCCTCACATAAGAGCCCGTATGGCTGGGTGTGAATGAAACGACACCACAAGGGTTTAGCACTCATTGGATAAGGATGCGCTTTTGTGTTGTTTTTGAATAATTTATCGATAAATCGATTGTATTTTGAGACGAATAAGTTAGGTACAAAAATTCGGGACCCTACGGGAGTTTATTTACTTTACTGTATAGTATCAATTATTTTATTAAATAGACTATGTATTATTGTATACATAACTTTAGCTTAAGAATTTATATTGTAATAGTTATTAAGTCGTGTTATGTTGTAGAGTTTCTGGCCGCATCTTCTCTACAGCGACAACACGTTCCGACGCGGTGGTAGCTTTTAAAAAGATTTGACGTTTGATAAATGTGCTGTAAGCTCCTATATTGAATAAATTATATTGACTTTGACTTTGACTTTGACTTTGACCCCTTTCTGGATGGGTGAGAAAGCTTTGTTAGTGTATGAAATGTTTCCGAAGCAATCTAAAACTATTCTCTATTTTTGTATGAAGTCAGATTTTCGTTAAAATAAATATATATGTTTAAAGTTACAGTACCTCAAAGATCTCCATACAAATTTTTAAATTAATCCTAGCATAAACTGTATATTTAACGAAAATCTGACTTCATACAAACATAGAGATAAGTTTCTAGATGGTTGCTGAAAAATTTCGTTGACTTCAATTGGTTAGTATTGAAACTATCACCAGACTTCTTTTGTATGCAGTGCGCATTTACGCATTCGGAATAAACTTCTCTTAACATGAGATTTACAACTCAATAAAAATAGCGCTCAACCGAAAAAAGCTTGTTCTGAAAAATCACCTCGATGTATCTATGTCGTTTAGAAAGTCTTGGGTTTTAGGGTAAATAAGTATTTGCATTACTTCAAGGCGCGATTGTACAAAGTTCTCTAAGAAACCAACAGGAAATTCGCAAAAAGCATTTTGAACTTTACATACTAAAGACAATCAGCAGATCGAACGTTTGTATGAAAAGCAGAGTTTTTTTCAGCGAATGTTTGTTACTGCGGACTATTGGAAGTACCACAACGGGTCTACTGACCCAGGCACCCATAGAATGGGTACGGACCTCGACCTAGGACGTTTCTGGGACTACGCGGCGGATTGGCTAGCGGGGATCGATATGAAGCGGCTGGGATGTGCCTGTAGCGTCTGAAGACGCCATAAGAAAAAGGAGTTGGCAGAAGTCGCGGCCGTCTGCTGCCGCCCCGGCGGGCACGTCGGTTACGGTGACGACGTACTGCAATGCAACTGATTTATATCTAAGTAATTATATTAAAACAATAATTTCATTATTTTGATGGATCCAATTTAAAGTTATTCGCATTTTCAGTTTTGAGGCAAAAATTACACGTTGTATGTTGTTGTTAACACGTTGTATACAACGTGTTAATGAATTAACGCAAAACTAGAAAATAGTTTATTTAGAATCGAGAGCAGAATCGAATTATCATGTTTTCAACATAGGTAATTATTTTTCAAAATATTTTCTAATTTGTTTGTGAAATTTAAAGTTTTCTGAACTCGATCTCAAGCCACCGCACGGGCACACTCACCCTACTTATTACCAAAACAAGATTTTAAAAATGTATCTATGAGCATGCTAGCGCTTTCATTCATTGCTGAAATGATAACAAATCATTTTTGCCTGAAAACTTAAAATGCGACTAACTTTTTTATTTTAAATATCAAAATAATGAAATTATTGTTTCAATGCAATTATTTTGTTATAAATCAATTGGGGTGTATGTGGTTTTGCGCGTATTCATTAACACGTTGTATATACATCGACGATCTAAAGGATGTTACATTCGTGAGCTCATCTATGTTTTTGACAACGATGTGACGCACTCCTGTTGTCAACGCTGGGGATGATGCGGACTTGTTATGTGAGTTTACGAAAGATTGCAAGTCCTGTCTTTTGAGCCGACACATTTTCTAGGAAGATTGGGGCCTTATGTTGCCCTGTTGTTTTTGGCGCGGCCATCAACCAAACTTGAATATTTTAGTTCAGACTAAAGTAGCAAACACAACTTGTTATCACATGTATTTCCCTAAACTTAGTCCGAACGGAAATATAAAGGCTAGAAGTTGAAAATATATTCATTACGTTTATTTCAGGCCTTTCTGAGTTTAGAGATATACTTGTTTTGTTTGTAACTTTTATCTGAACTATACAAGATTGATTGATAGCCGCCTTAAATTTTTTTTTTTTTTAAATTACTACTACAGCGTTGCTTTTTACTGCAGACTATTGGAGGGAGCACGAACGGTCTACCGAGCCAAATGAATGAACTTAAGCAACCGACCTAGGGGCACCCAGAGGGGTACGGACCTCGGCATAGGACGTTGCTGGGGCTACGCGGCGGATTGGGTAGCTGAAATCGGTGAGAATCGGCGGCCTGGGATGTGCCTTTAGCGTCTATAGACGCCAGAAGTGAAAGGATTGGGCAGAGGTCGCGGCTGTCCCCGCCGGCGGGGACGTTGATTACGGTGTCGACGCAATGTAAGCGTGTTACCTGTTGTCGTGTGTTGTGAGTTTGCGATTGTGAGTCGTGTCTGTTGGGAAAAAAATTGGCGAAAAGGAAAAAGGCGCCAATTTTAGGCATCGATATCGACAGATTGGATGCACAATCTTTAAAAAGGGTGAACTTTCGCATTTACAAATGTAGAAGTAGAAAGAAAATAGTGTCCCAGTCGGGAGATAACTTTATATTCTACGTCATTTTTTTCAACCGTAATTTATATTTTAAGCATAAGATAACATCATTAAAAAATATATTTGTTGGAGCCTTTACAGTGAACAAGTTGAGCGAGAATATATATTATTTTTAGTGTTCCGTGCCAAAATTGGCATTTCGGAACACTTATGCAATCACGTCGGTGTCTGTCTGTCTGTCTGTCCGTCCGTCTGTCACGGGCATTTTTCTCGGAGACCGTAAGACACAGGAAGCTGTATCTTGGTACAGTTATAGCAATTAACGGTCCAATGACAAAAATAAAGTCATAAAAGATTAATGTTTATATTGAGGGGTAGTTTTGGGGGACAGAAAGAGATACCCAACAAAAAAAAAATGTTTCTACAATATCGTGTGGTGTCAAATGAAAGCTTATAAAAAAAAAGAGTCTAGAAATGTTTTTTTTTTAGTATCTGTCTGAAACTTTGTTGAACAACATTTTTGAATAAACACAGAAAAACTGCTGTCCCCACCGATATTTCAAAAACTAGAGTCAGGTAAAATCTGAAACAAAAACCGACCAAGTGCGTGTCGGGACAGGCGCAAGTTAGGGCTCCGTAGTTGCCAGTCACAATACATGGACTTAGAAGAGGGCTTTTTGTTTTATTCTACGGTTAAACGGCTAATAAAGTCTAAAAAGTACATTTTACAAGTTGATCGATTATTACTCGTTAACATGTAAAACCTACTTAGTGGTGATAGTTTTCCTTTTAATTTCGTTTTATACACTACTGAATTTTTTCACGTATCCAGAAACAACCGTTTAGCTCGCAGGGGGGGGGGGGGGGGACGACGACGACACACGGACACACTGGACTCTAACAAAAATTTTCACTATAAAGCTTAATATTTCGGTAATGGATTCCTAAATCGAAAAATGGTTTTACCACAACCACAATATAATATGAGGATAGACAAGAAAAAAAAATGCATCCCTACTTTTGGTGTAGGGGAGGTATCAAAAAAAAATATTTTTAAACATTGTATTTTTACCACTTTGTCGGCGTGATATATATGTCTCACCATGTCAAATTACAGCTTTCTAGTACTAAGCGACTCTGAGCTAAGCCGCGGACAGACGGACAGACGGACGGACATGGCGAAACTATAAGGGTTCCTTGTTGACTACGGAACCCTAAAAATTACATCATGCAAGAGTTTGGCTGAAAGACCTATGGGACAGAACAGAAAAAAAAATGCATCCCTAGGGAGGTACCCTAAAAAAAACACTTTTACGTTGGCCCCTTTTGGGTACGGAACCCTAAAAAGAAAGCATTGTAAGGATTAAAAGGGAAAATTTTGGCGTTACTAGAAACGATTGTAATTTCGTTTGCAGTCAAGTCGCTATCGCTTGAAATCTGAGCGCATCACTTTGTGCCGAGCTGTCCTTTGTGAAAGGTAGATTTTAATTTGAATTTTACTTGGTTTTTGTCATCGATTTGAAGATCGAGATCGATTGAAAAGAAAAAAGCGCCAAACTTAAATGGGAGTGGGCCGGTCATGTCTGTCGGATGCATCATGAGAGATGGGCACAAACCATCTTGCCCTGGATCCCCGAAAATAGTCGGCGGCGTCCAGGTTGACCCAGGAAGAGGTGGCGTGATGACCTGGATAAATTTGACGACCAGTGGCCAGAGGTTGCCCAAAAATAGGAACGAGTGGAAGAGCAAGGGAGAGGCCTTTGCCTAGCAGTGGGATGAAGAAGGCTAGAAAAAAAAATTTGCATAGATTCGATGATGTATCTTGTGAACCGTAATAGGTTGTCGGTTGAATTTTTTACAGAATAATTATTTGATTTGATGATAAGTAAAAAAAAAGCGAGGTTCAAATAGTAAGAAAATAGTTTTATTCAACGTTTTTTCTTCTCGCTCTATCGTAAAAACGGTAAAACATACATGCGTCAAACTTGGTGTACTATCTCTACAGTATAAAAACAAATAATAAAAACTGACCAAGTGTGAGTCGGTCTCGCGCAAAGGGTCTCGGAAAAAACAACGTTTATTTGGTAAGTTAATAATATTGTGTGGTGGTACGGGACCCTCCGAATGCGAGTAGTCCGACTCGCACTTATCCGTTATTTATTCGTATATTTTAAATTAAAATACTCTAAATTTAATGTGGAACGCTGGTAGTGTAGCAGTTCGTGTAAGGATTTAATATTTTATTTGTGACACAAACCGAAGAAAGTAAGATATTCTTACAATGCTAAATTTCTAGCTATTGACAATTTGACATTTCCAAGATTCCAGATAACAATTTAGAATCGTGGGTCTTTCACGTTGAAACACAATTTTAAAAAAGGTCTTTGAATATACAGGATAGAGTGAAATTGATATCATTAGCATCCTATGAAACTATGAGTCTACTCATCAAACTGAACAACTTTACCTATGGGAGCAATCCGATCGGAGCAAAAAAATCTAAACTGCAATACGTACAGACTCAAATTTATGCAACAGCTGATTTTTTTGCTCCAATCGGTTAGCTCTTATAGTAAACGTTTTTCAGTTTGATAATTAGACTTTTAGTTTAAAAGAATGGTAATGATATCAATTTTACCCAGATTTTCTTTTATAAGGCTTATAGTAAAAAGTGTACGAATCCTACCTGCTCTCCCCTATTCGAGTTACAAGCCATTTAATATTCAAAAAAGTGTTGCGGACAAGCCACCGTGATGATAAAACGGGCCTTTAACATTTTTTAAGTGATAAGTTAGTTGGTCCCATAGTGAAACTTGTTCGGTTTGATGGTCTGAAGCACCCACTTAACGCATTTCTGTTTACATCCTGTATATTTCATACGTCAGTCTTCTATCACTCATCCTTTCCACATGATCAAACCATCTCGGCATTCCCCTTTCAACCCTTGTCACTATATCTTCTTTCAATAGTATATCGTATTATATTGAAGCATAAAAATATAAATCCATATGCTTTGATCATTGAAACATATTTCTTGTTCATAGGCTTTTTGACATGAATTCTATGAACGTCTTCCTTTTCGTATCGGTGGGAATTACAAAAAATTGTGTTACGAGTAGAACCATATACTTTTGGAAGTACTAATTTGCATTGCGAAGTGAAACTTCTTTTGGGAGGGCTTTGAAATTCAGGAGTGCAATTGGGTATTTGCTAAGAGGAAGGATCTCTCTTTAAGACTAGAGTGAGCCATACCAATTGTAAAATTGTCCACTTTTTTTTACGTTTAGGTTTGAGTGTGTGGTGTCAAGTAGTGTGGACAAAAGGCACCAAGTGACATATGGCCTTATGTTTACGGTCACTTTTCACACACACTAGCTCAAAAAAAAGTGGACAGCCGCATAAACAAATATCTATAGTTCCATCTCCTTCTACTATTAAAGGTATGTCATTAGACAAAAGAGACCAACTACAATCGTAAATTTATGCGGACTCTATGGAGATCCTTCCTCTTAGGGTATTTGACTACAAACAATTTATTTTAATTTAATCTTCTCAATAAAAAAAGGTTAGAAAATAACGCTAAACTCCCATGTTCATTTAGTTTTGAGCTTGAATACTATTTTTAATAACAAGATACACTTTAAAAGAAATTTGAATGAATTGAGTACAAATTTCATACAAAGCGGACGTTTTGACGTCCAATAAAGAGTAGCTGATTTGACTAGTTGTCAAGTACCCTATTCTCTAAGCATCACATCGCTGTCAAAAACATAGATGAGCTCACAAATGTAACATCCTTCTTGCGCAGAGTCCGCATAAATTTACGATTGTAGTTGGTCTCTTTTGTCTTATGACGTACCTTTAATAGTAGAAGGAGATGGAACTATAGATATTTGTTTATGCGGCTGTTCACTTTTTTTTGAGCTAGTGTGTGTGAAAAGTGACCGTAAACATAAGGCCATATGTCACTTGGTGCCTTTTACCCATACTACTTGACACCACACACTCAAACCTAAATGTCAAAAAAAGTGGACACTTTACAATAAGTTTGGCTCACTCTAGTCTTAAAGAGAGATCCTTCCTCCTACCGAATACCGAATTGACAGATCGCCGATGTTTCAACGATGAATTTAGGCGCGGCTTATAATGAAGAGACGTGTAGCGGTGGCGGATAATCTAAGTAACACAATAAAAAACAACGTCCCTGATATAAACCTTATAGTACGTAGCATAGCGTCGTTTGGTGAATTATGCCCGTCCCTCCAGGCGACGTCACCTGGAGGCGCAGGCGCGATTCTCCATTACTACAAAAAAAGGACGCTATGTTACGTACCATAAGGTTTATATTGTGTTACTTAGATTATCCGCCACCGCTACACGTCTCTTCTGTATAAACCGTGGCTATAAAACGTGTTAATAAACAAGCGCAAAACCTGATGCACCCCAACTGACTTATAACTAAATAATTAGATTGAAACAACAATTTCATTATTTTGATATTTAAAATTATTCGCATTTTAAGTTTTGAGGCAAAAATGATTTGTTATCATTTCAGCAATGAATGAAAGCGCTAACGTGCTCGTGGATACATTTTAAGAATCTTGTTTTGGTAGTAAGTAGGGTGAGAGTACCCGAGCGGTGGGTCGAGATCGAGTTTAGTAAATTAGAAATTTTACAAACAAATTATTTAATGTTTTGAAAAAAATTACCTATGTTGAAAACATAATAATTCGATTCTGCTCTCGATTCTACACAAACTACTTTCTAGTTTTGCGTTAATTCATTAACACGTTGTAGGTAGTCACGATGTTTGCGCTTAGAGAATAGCATTCCCGATCCGCAACCTTTTTGTGTGACGGAAGTTCGAAATTTAAACCCTGAGCCGAAGTTCGAAATTTTAATCGGTAGAAGTTTCACATCTGCCGGGCGTCTCGTGACGGTCAACTTTTTTTATGACTGCTTACGAGTAGTTGTTATCTTTTGAACAAAACGAAATTTCACTCAACTTCATATAATATTCAAAGATGGGTAAGAAAATGGGTTGAATATAGTAAATAGTACCTAACACATATTCTAGTAATATTCCATACAAACGAAATGGCATTCGTACGTGATAGTACAACCGTGCGTTCGTGGTAAAACGAGAAAAGTAGGAGTCCTTAAGAAAAGTAACTGCATTTATATCAGCGCAAAGACAGAAGAAAGATGATCTAAAAAAAATGATGGATGGATGGATGGATGGCTGGATCTTGGATGGTATCGTGTTTCCCAAATCGTGGACTGAAGAGAAGGTCACAAAGTCACAAAGAGTGCATCAGCTCTTTGTGACTTTGTGCATAAAATCTATCATTTGTGAAAATTCGTTTGAAGATAACTATAACCCAATTACGAATTTTCAAAAGAACTCGCCTTGTGTATGGACGTTTTTAGGAAACAACACGTGCAACAACAGATGCGAGTAATGCCAGGTTTACAGCACCTTACAACCACCTTCACGCGCCCGAAATCCTCCTTCTTGCCGCGCACGCCTCCATATTCGTCTGCTATTGGACTTGGAGCGAGATATTGTAAGAATTACAGCTATTATTGATTATAAACATGTTACAGCCATGTTGTGCTATTTCGAATCAAATTAAACATTGAAAAGTTCGTCTCGGGCGGGACTTGAACCCGCACTCTTCTAAACCGGGGAAGTGCGTTATCCAATTTCGTTACCGAGCCCACTAGCCAGATAACGAAATTTTCAATCTCGAGTCGAAAAAAAAGAAAAATGAGAAAAGAATTGAAAGAGATTCAATTCTTTTCTCATTTTTCTTTTTTTTTTGGTCTTCAATTTGATTTGAAAGAATTAGTAGCACCTGATTTTGTCTATGATTGCCGTGTTTCCTTACTGCTCTCAATCTACTTACTTCTCACCAGGTTTACATTTTCCACAAAACTTGTAGTGACAGCATGTTTTTGACCTTTTGTTGGAAACATTTGATGAAACTAGCAGCTCGTAAAACTTCCAGTTGTCCCTTCGTGATTCGAATTTAGAACACTTCACGGACTTGTAACTTCATACAGGTAAGACGTATGCTGAGCCAGCCGTATGAAGAGGCTTTTTAAAACTAATTATACAGGGTGTAAAATTAAATGCGTTACAAATAAAAGAGTTTGATGATCTGCAGCACCCTTTTAATAGCAGAGCATATGCTCACGACTATATTCCCCGAGTCGGTAGTCAGAGATATTCTGAAACCTCAGAACATCCACTTTTCACCAGTACCGAAACTCTGTCCAGTGTGACGGGGGGTGAGCCCGTCGCCACTTGTAATGGACAGTGGGTACAATACATGCCACGAAATTGAAGCATGCAGGTTTCCTCAAGATGCTTTCCTTCACCGAAAAGCCAGTGGTCTTACAAATCGTACATAAATTCCGAAAAACTCATTGGTACGAGTCGGTCTGGACGGGAATCGAACCATCGCCTTCTGCACGGCAGGCAAGATTACTCGCCACTGGACCACCAGGGTTTTTTTAATAAAGTGTAAAATATATGTATAATGTAGTTCCCCATCCATCAACTTCAATGTTATTATAACGGAAGATTATTTAATTAAGGGTATTTCCCGACACAATGTAAGCACCCGTATTTCCTTTGAAATTTCTTATCAATTTGTGGTAATTACTTTGGAGCGTGGGAGGTTGTGTAACAAATTAAAAGATAATTGTGTCGAGAGGAGGGGCGTTTGATACAAACACAATACATGGTGTTAGGGTAAACAGTTGCATTACTTTAAGGGTTGATTGTACTCATGATACTGAACAACTTTCCCTAAGAAACCTATAGGAAATTCGCTTTTTTTCGACTTTTCATACAAACGTTCGATCAGCTGATTCCAAAATCCAAATTTTGTTTCCTCAAGATTCTTGAACCTCATAATCTTTCTCATTAGATAGTCCACTCAATCTTCTATGCATTAATTCCTTTTTAACCCCCGACGCAAAAAATCCGAAGAAATAACGCCTATTCTGTAAAAATTTTAACTGTCTAGCTATTACGGTTCAAAAGTTACAGCCCTAAATAGGTAGGACGGACAACGTAAGCTTAGGAATAGGATCTCGTTTTCACCCTTTGATTACGGAACCCTAAAAACCAGCAAAATAGGACCCGGCCCTGTACGGCCCATGTTAACTTTGTGTTTATTCTGTGTACGAATCTGCTGGTGCTTCATGAGTGCTTGTCGAACTATGGGCGTATCTGTGGCGCGTTCTTTCAACGCCTCTTCTATGTAGTCGGATACAACATGTTTAGCGATGCAGCGCAACACAAATGCAGGTGGCGAACCGAGGCACACCCCCGGCGTACCTTTTGAAACTCACTGAGCCTGATACTGTTTACACGCAGACCACCGAATTCATTTAGACCATACACATCCGGAATTCCGAATCATGATTACTATTTCGTATGGATTTTCACCCTGCAGAATATTATGCACATCTTCATCATCATCAGCCTATCATCGTCCACTGCTGAACATAGGCCTCTCCCAAGGCGCACCACAAAACTCTGTCCTCGGTCTTCCTCATCCAATCGCTCCCCGCTACTTTTTTTAGGTCGTCTGTCCAGCGGGCAGCAGGGCGTCCCACACTACGCCTACCAGTATATTATGTACAGTAGGCGGCATTGGGTTATGTGCACTTTTGTTCTTCGTCGTAGTACTAAAGTGTATGTAGCTTGATGCTGCTGACTGTACCTACTAAAGTGCTATATGTAAGCTGTCTCATGTACCGCACTTCATATTAACTATAAACCTAGTGGTTTCTGACAGTGCGGTTTGCTATGTATATATAGATATAAATTTTCTATATTGAATAAATAAACTAAAAAAAAAAAACACTAGCAGTTTTTGCAATGTTTGTGCAATTTCGCAAATGCACCGCAAAGACGTCGCAAATGTACCGCCGCACAGTGGTTCATAATAATTAATTCAGGGACATTGACTACCTATATTAAGGATTCCGTGAAATTTGGAGAAGTTTTTGAAAAAATTGCAAAAATGTCATTTTCTCCATGCCAAAAAATATATTTTTTTTTGGTCATGTTCCCGTTAAGATAGATTTTTATACAGGGGCCTTCTTAATATGCTGACACTTTTTTAAGGGCATGATCCCACCGTCAAACTGAACAACTTTCACTATGGGACCAACATCGAAATCGCGAAACAAAAATCAACTTTCCGCACAAAACTTCAAACCTACTCGAGCCACATGTATGTGACAGCAGATTTTTTTTTCGCGATTTCGATGTTGGTCCTATAGTGAAAGTTGTTCAGTTTAATGGTTTGGGCATTCCCTTAAAAACCTGTCAGTATATTAAGAAGGGCCCGTACATTTATCTTGTATAGATCTATAGATTTCATAAATCAGATTGCCTAGATTTAAACATCAGTTTCAGATACCCCTATGTATCCCGAATTCATTAATATGGACCACTGTGTGCCGCGACGTCGCAACTGAATCGCGGCCTGAATTTTTACCGAACTGAATTTTTACTGAACTTTCTCAGAAATATCGAAGCGATAACGCGGCCGAATCGCGACGATTTTTTTCCGTCAACGCTTATGCTCAAATGTCGCTTGTGTAATAATCTTTTCCCAATCGTTGGGCGCGTAGGTACAATTCACACTTTATTCGTGCGACGATATCGTTCCTTCAACGCTTATGCTCAAATATCGCTTGTGTAATAAGCTTTTCCCAATCGTTGGGCGCGTACATTTCACACAAATTTATTCGTGCGACAGCAACTCGGCAACAACAAACAAATTCCTCGTTATCACCTTGCATAGTTGCGAGGTATTTTAATGTTGCTACCTACAGTTCATTCAGGAATTAGAGAGACGAAATTTAAACAACGGTGATACCAGTGTAAACAATACAGTCTTGAGATGGAAGAAACATTATCTCCGGAATTAAGAAAAGTTATTATTACCGATTGCGACAAATAATAAGAAATTGCGTAAAATTTGTATGAAACAGAATTTAAAAATACGCAAATCATAATATACTTGATTACGTCATCATTTCAAGGCCACGACCGCATTACCCATAAAATTTCGAAGAGTCGCCTAAACGAACTTTAAGGTGGTGATTTTTCTTTTTGGCTATCAATTTTAGGTTTCGAGAAATTTTTATGTGACTAGAATTTCTGGCGTGAATATCTCCTTTCTGAAAAATAAGACATTCATGTATTCACGTATACAGTATGTAAACTAACTAAAGGCAAAACTTTAAACACGTACTCTACCCATCAACCTGAACAACTTTTACTATGGGAGCAAACCTGTCAGAGCAAAATAAATATAGGGTGTTTCATAAGTCGTGTAGGCATTACAGTTTAGTATGGAACAGCTGATTTTTTTTGAGCTGATCGGTTTGCTCCCATAGTAAAAGTGGTTCAGAGCATTGCTATTAAAATGAGAATGGATATTATATTTGAAACAAATGTATGCAGGAATAAACTATATTCTTTAACTTTGTAAAACAACATGAACAAAACAGAAACAATTACAAAAGCAGTCTTATAAAAGGGAATTAGCTACCTTACTAACAAGGTTACTTCTACTACATAATACCGTCAATCAAAGCCCTTACAAAATTGCAATCATAAACTACCCACTTATAGAAATGGCACCGTCATTTCGTACCTACGATTATTTTGATGCAATCATCTGATCGGTCCATCGCGTGCCACGCACACATAAGAGGTAATGTAACAAAATTGTAGGACTCAAAAAAGGCCGGTGTAACTAAAACCGGCTAGTTTTCACACCGATTTCCTTCGAGCCATAGACGACATGAACGTCATCTTTTTCAGAAAGGGGGGTGCACGCCAGAAATTCGAGTGACATTAAAATTTTATAGAAAGACTGGCAATTTCTCGAAACCTAAAATTCTTAGCCAAAAGGTAAAATCACCATCGTAAAGTTTATTTTAGCGACTCTTCGAAATGGTATTTTGGAAGTTTCGCGTTGATAAATTAGGAAATTATGCGTCAACACCGATCACTAGCCCTTATAAGGCTGCCTGTTAGTAGCGAGACGATCTATCGCAAAATATACCGCAAAAGCAGGGGTGCTCAGACTAAGGCTGTGTGTCCACTGAAGCGGAGAGAGGCTGCGGAGCGGAGAAACGAGGAAAATTTGGCCAATGGGATTGTATAAAATCACGGAGCGGAGATTTTATGCAATCCTTTTGGCCAAAATTCCCCCGTTTCTCCGCTCCGTAGCTTCGCTCCGCTTCAGTGGACAGGCAGCCTTAGTCCGAGCACCCTTGCTCTTTACTAAGGTATCTATATCAATCTATTCTCTCAAAGTTTCCGCACAAACTATTGGGCACATTAATCGAATTGAATAAAGGCGTCAGGAAGTAAGGCAAGTTTCTAACTTTGGCTAACTGTACCACCGGCGAAGTTCGATGGAAACTCATATTAGGTTAGTGCAAGTCACAGTTAACTTTAACTGTTGTATTTTGTATCAAAAGGTACATGGAAACTTTTTTGTTATTTAAGAAATGAGTGTTTATCCTGTGCGTTTGTAGGAGATCGATATATGGCGCTATGTTTAGCGTGCATAAATGTCAATATGAGGGAAAAGATGTCCAAAAAGATTCCAACGCATCTTTTAATGCGGTATATTTCATTACTTATGAATTATTTCATTTGGAAACTGGTTACGTCTGAAATGGCTGTATGATCTCGATGCCTTGGCCTTTAAAAACAGGCAGGCACAGACAATACCTATTTCCAGCTTCCTTGTAGGCAGGCACAGTCCTGGGCCCCTAGACAAAGTACTTTCGATTAGCAAGCATAAAAAATGTATGGACTTGACATATGGTGACGAAAACAAACGTCAAAATATTTCGATCGCCAATGTCAAATCCATACATTTTCTCCGTTTCTACTAATAGCGTCGACGCCAATAGAATGCCACTTTGTCTAGGGAGCCCCCCTGATTTTGACACTTGCTCATTTCTGACACAAAAACGAAAAGAGACTGCAACGTTTTCGAAACTGCATATGACTCCCGTGACAATTGTAACGGAGTAGCTTATGGGTTCACAATAATAATACAAGGCTGCGTTCAGAACCTACGGGTGCGGTTGTTTGGTTGTTTTTCAATCTAAGGTACGGAACGAACAGTTGTTTTTCAACTCGCAATAAGGTACGGAACGATCCCGGTTGTTTTATAACCTCAAATTTTGACATTGACAGTAATATGAGCTTCCAGGGCTTCCAGGGCTTCCATCATTTCCAAATACAATATAAACTCATCCTCCATGCTAGAGAATCAAATAGTAAATAAAAATAATTTGAAAAAAACTAACTTTTATTCAAAATGAGCAAAAAGTCAAGTAACCACAGATAATCAAAACGTCAGAGTGTTTTTTGATGGTTAAAAGTTGCAACCTGTCAGAGGTTCGGAACGGTTGAGTTGTGACAACCGTGTTGCAAAGAGCGTTTTTTCACCGAGGCTCTGAACGGCGTTAGTGCGAAAAGTTGCACCCAGAGTGCACTCTGGGCGTAGGTTCTGAACGCACCCCAATATGTTTACAGCGAAGCGTCTTCTACGCATATTGAGTGATTTGATTTTCGCGGGCTAGTGCGCGACGATGTTCTGTAGCGTTTCGCTTCAATTATTTTTCGACATAGGCCCTTAAAGTAACTTGTAAATATTTTATTTTTCTAAAATAAATAAGAGTTTATTATCTGTGTATTTCAAATACTGAAACGCGGGCGGCCATGATTGAGCATCGTGTGACGTCACATTTCAAACAACAAAACATCATGTGAGTTGAAGCGTCGTAGTTAGCTTTACTTTGTTTATTGAAATATGACGTCACACTGTCAAGTGTCACGTGATCGGCTGTTTTCGCGTGAATCTCAAATTACTGAATGAAAAATATTGTTTTTTTCGAATAAATAACGCTTTTTTTAAGAAAAAGATAAATGAAAGAGGTATAAAATGTGGTGTTACGGTGAGAGATAGAGTGAGAAATTGTGTGATTAGAGATCGATGTAAATTGAAAGAAGGTGTTGTGACAAGAATAGACGAAGGTATGCTTCGTTGGTTTGGTCATGTGGAGAGGATGAGTGATAGCAGATGTAAAAAAGAGATATAATATGGTGCTAATGTGAGTGGAAGTGTCGGCAGAGGGCGCCCTCGTAGGACGTATTCTGATCAAATCGGTTGAGTCCTACAAAAAGGGGAGTTTGCGGATTACTCGAAACCGACGGGCATGTATTAAGAGATGTATGGATGTGAATGAAGCAAAAGAGGTATGTAAAGATCGCAGTAGATAGTGCGCCCTGGTCTCTGTCTACCCCACTGGGAAAGGGGCACGACGTTATAGATAGAATAGATTTTTTTCTTTAATAATATAAATTTTCTAATAATTCTGTTTAGCACTTTTTGTTTTCCGTAAGTAAGTTATAGCCTGTAGAATCCCACTGCAGGGCAAAGGCCACCTCTCACAAATAATGGTGAGAAAGAGTGGGCCATACTCCACCACGCGGGCCCAGTGCGTGTTGGTGGAGGCAAGTTAGTGGTCAACATGCTGTCAGAGAATTTTCTAGCCGCCTTAATAGGCCTCTGACCTGGTTTAACGAATAGTTACAACGCCATCTGATGGAACTATCAGAGACCAACTGCTTAACGTGCCTTCCAAAGCATGCAAACGAGATGAAATACCACTAAACGGTCACCCATCCAAAGACTGTCCGGACCTGACGTTGCTTAACTTCGGTGATCGTATCCAATCCCGAAGCTACACTACGCCAACGAGCGCTTATCCGTAATCTTATTAAAAATTGTAGGTATCAGATCTCAAGTACTCGCGACCCCTAGGAACAGGATTATACTTTGAAAAACACTGCCAGGGATGCGATAACCGTTCTTCTTATCTACTCCAACAGGTGTCACAGGGAAATGCCGACGGCGGTATAATGGACGCGTTAGGGCCGGGCATGACTACGGGCGGCCTTTGGAGATAAGTTTAGACAAGGCGTGCTGCTGATGAGACTTTTGTTTATCTCTGAACGAGGGTTGAGAGCATAATAACTCTGTTATAATAATATTATCTCAGTAACAATAACATTATTTTGCGATTTGCCGTATTCTTATGGTTACCACTAAGTTATATGGATCAATATTACTCCCGCAGTGGGAAGTATTATGTAGGTTGGTGACGATTATGATTCTGCGAATATGATGGGGCTGGCTGTCGTGCTCGGATGGGGCTGGCGTAGCCAATCTTTGATTATGTTCGCTTAAAATGAGTTGTGATAAGATGAGGATATGATGTAATAGAAATGAGCTCGATAAGGGTGAAAATTTTAAATATTCTATTCCGGAATCGACAAGAGCACACCTTGGACACTGTCAGCTGATAGCTGTCATTTCATACAAATGGTAAAAATCTCAGAGGAAGGATCTCCATAGAGTCCGCATAAATTTACGATTGTAGTTAGTCTCTTTTGTCTTATGACGTACCTTTAATAGTAGAAGGAGATGGAACTATAGATATTTGTTTATGCGGCTGTCCACTTTTTTTTGAGCTAGTGTGTGTGAAAATTGACCGTAAACATAAGGCCATATGTCACTTGGTGCCTTTTGTCCATACTACTTGACACCACACACTCAAACCTAAACGTCAAAAAAAGTGGACACTTTACAATTGGTATGGCTCACTCTATTAGGTATAATCTCTTTGCGTGCGAGCGAGGCAGGAATACGCATTGGCAGAGGTAAGCAGAGAAAAAGTCGGTGTGAGGCAGGGAGTGTCCGTACTGTATATAGTACTAGATACTCTTTCTTATACTATCACATGAGCGTAACTCTAGGCATGCCACATACATCCGGAATCCGGTTTCAGAACAAAAAATTTTTAAATCCCATTCAAAAAATTGATGACGTCATATGTTTGGTTTTAATAAACTAAAAATTCAAATGACATTTATTTTGCATTTCGAACATTTTTATATTAAGCAGTTTTTAAAAGGCACACTATAATTTTTATAACCAAAGTTTGCAACACTGCTGCCAAAAGACATATGCACTCAACCACTGGCATCTATCAACTGGCCTATGTGCATTCATAAAATCAGATAAATTTAGTCCAAATTTAACTTTTAATTTAACTTTCTATTAAAAGTGGCACAGCTTTAAAAAAGTTAAATTTTGACTTAGTTAATCTGATTTTATGAATGCACGTAACTGATGGTAAAATCAACGTCCGTTGGTAAAGTCGCACGGAAAGATTTCACGGTGTGTGTGTATATTGCATCCGGAATTCTGATTCGGAATTCCGAATCACTTTCCGTTACACGATTCCGGAAGTATGTGGCGGGCCTCAAATAAGATGATGACAATAAATTCGGCAAAGAAGAGTGATAAAATATCCACCTACATAATATTTGCGAACCAAATCAAAGTCGCATTAGGGGCACAACTTTAGTCCTTTATTTTGTATTATGTTTATCGATATTTTGAGCAGTTTGCTTTAAGTTATTGTCCTAAGAGAAAGTTAGCTAACACTTTATATAGTACTGTAGCCCCAGGACTTGTTATTTACCAAAAAAAATTACCGATTGCCGTTTAGTAATTGTTGTAAGGTACGAAAATACGAATATAAAAACCTAAGTCTCACAGATCACAGAACCGCCGTAACTAAAAAAATCTGAAATTTTTAAATTTTGAGGTTACCATTTTTTTCTATACTGCCATGTTCTTCACCTTAGTTCAATACCCATACGTAATAATAAGACTGTCTAAAGTTGTCATACAAAGTTATAAGACCAGATAAAAAGTAAATTTTTATTGGTCTTATAGCTTTGTATGGCAGCTTTGAAGTGTCAAGTGTCCCCAGAAAGTGTGAGGTGAGGTGGGGTATCTGAAGTCAGAGGGGGGCGGGGAGTGGCCGTTCTGTTTGTAGAACTATATACTATTACCAATACTTTGGTATTAGCTTTATGTTGAAATTAAGTTAGTTTGAGTTAACAAGGTGTTTGAAAGTTAATTAATTCGCAAGCAACGTCGTGAAAATTAATGAATTCGTAAATACTAGTGCATTGCACATTAAAACCTTCCTATAAGCATGGGTGTCCTATACAAGGTGTTACAAAAGTAAAAATAAATATTTAAAACTTTTATGGGGGTTGTTTAGATCATCAAACTGAACAACTTTCACTATGGGACCAAAATCGAAACCACGAAAAAAAAATCCGCTATCCCATACATTTAGCTCGAGTAGATTTGTAGTTTAGCATGGAAAATCGGATTTTTTTTTCTCGATTTTGATATTAGTCCCATAGTGAAAGTTGTTCAGTTTGATGGTCTAAACCACCCTCTTAAATGTTCATTTATATTTTTGTAACACCTTGTATAAGTAATATTTATCAAAATCGATGCAGTCGTATTTGAGTAAATCATACCCCTTAAAATAGTCTACCATTTTGAAGTCATTTAAAATTACCTTACTTTTAAAACCAAGAATATGTTTTTAGCAGCTTTTTGTACTAAATGAACGAAAATAGGTAAAATTACTTATAACACTCAACGAAAGCAGGTGTTACTCACAAACTTTGCCTCATTTTCCAGGTACAGTGAGTAATATACAGGCTGTTCCTCTACACTAATTTATGCGTAAAAAAAACTTAAGAGTATTATTAAATGAAATTTTGTTGTGTTTTGTTTTTAACATAAACTGCATATGCTCACGACTATAGTCCCCGAGGACCCCCTCGGGGAGTCAGAGATATTCTGAAACCACAGAACATCCACGTTTCACCAGTAGTACCGAAACTCTGTCCAGTGTGACGGGGAGTGAGCCCGTCGGCACTTGTAATGGACAGTGGGTACAATACGGTACATGCCTCGAAATTAAAGCATGCAGGTTTCCTCACGATGTTTTCCTTCACCGAAAAGCCAGTGGTGTTACAAATCGTACATAAATGCCGAAAAACTTATTGGTACAAGTCGGCCTGGACGGGGATCGAACCATCACCTCCTGTACGGAAGGCAAGGTTATTCGCCACTGGACCACCACATTTTTTGTTTGTTTTTTACATAAACTGACAACTAAAATGTATCTTGGGGTGGTTTTAAATAACAATGTATGTGCCTATGATCATTATTTATTAAGGCTAACAGTTTTTACACACAAAAGCACTGTGAGTCCGTTGGCTTGGCCACTAAGAAAGAATGGGTGAGGGTCGGCATGTCAAAAGAGCATATCTGGGAGCGGAGAAAGTCATACATAATTTAATCCTAAAAAGAAAACGCAAGTTTAATATAGCAAATTAATTAAATAGATACCTAATTTGTCCCACATTCAGAACTTTCCCGTTTGGAATTTTGACCAAAACGGAATTCCTGATCAGATTGAATTTTGCCCGGATATAAACCGTTCCGGATGCAAGTCTCCTACACATTTTGTTTAGGTCGCCACACACATTCGTAAATTACGAACGGAACGCAACGGTGTTAACGGAGTATTGCCGCTTTCAGTTACTTTTTCACAAGATCTAGTGACCTTTTTATTTCTTTGGTAGCTTTTTTCAAAGATTTAATAGCCATATCACATAAGCGATTTCTGAGCGTAGGCGTTGACAGAACGGAGTTTGTATCGATTTGGTGCCTCCGGAATTTAGAATCAGGTTTCCGTTACGGAATTCCGGATGAAAGTATGTGGCAGGCCTTGAAGGGAACATTTTGCCACTACTGTATCTACTTTACAGAAACTTCTGTCCACCCCAAAAGCGAGAATATAATAATAGGCGTGAGGTTAATGTAAGTAGTTAGGTATATACCTACCTGCACATTCATATATTTATCGCAAAGCCGCGGACTAAAGTTGGGAATAAAAATATCCAGGCTTATTCAAAGCACGAATTGGAAGGAAAACATAATGATATTAAAAACAAAAGCGGTCACCCATTCAAATGGCACGCGCGCCTTCTGTTGGGTAAAAACTACATCACTATATTATCCCAAGTTTTGAATAACGATAGGAAGCTTCCCAGAATTCTGTATCATTTACTGTCGAAGTAAATAGGACTCTATTAAGAAGGCCGTAAAGCTATTCTCCATGTAGAAATTTTACATAACCATACGAAAATTTAAATGTTCATCTTCTTCTTATCGTGTGGGCAGCAAGCCCTGGGGTCAGAGTTTTTTCAGTAGCCGGGACCAACGGCTTAACGTGCTATACGAAGCTCGGATTCGTTTTTCTTTTCAGACAATCAGGTGATTCAGCCTGCAATGTCCTAACCAACAGGGGAAAAACGCACAAAGTGACATATCATTTGATGTACCAGAACTCTGTCCAGTGTGACGGGAGTGAGCCCGTCGCCACTTGTAATGGACAGTGGGGACAATATATGCCTCGAAATTGGAGCATGCAGGTTTCCTCACGATGTTTTCCTTCACCGAAAAGCCGTGGTGTTACATATCGTACATAAATTCCGGAAAACTGATTGGTACTAGTCTTCTTGGACGGGGATGGAACCATCGCCTCCTGCACGGAAGGCACGGTTACTCACCACCGGACCACCACGACTTTACCAATAACATATAAAATTATTCATTAAGATTTGGAGTGTAAAAACCTTTTTGCTTTCTGGATAGAGACTGCTTGCTTTACAATACTTTTAATGTGAACATTTAGTGAAAGAATCCTATATCAAAAGAAATATAATAATTACTATTTTAATTACAAAATGCTAAATACCATAGTTATTAACTATGAAAATTAACCTCCAAAACACAAATGAGGTGAAACACAAGTGAACTGTAGGTTTCAGTTTATAAAGAACGTGTAATAAATTACAAAAGATTTTTATTTCTTTTACTTCCGTAACCGTTGAGTGTAATTTGTAATCACCACCACAGAATAGGTAATACCTACTCTACATACAGACTTCAGATACCCCACCTCACCTCACACTTTCTGGGGAAACATGAGGGGAGCCGAGCAAGGGAATGCAGTCAGGCGCGCACCCGTTGGATTTAACTACATAAAATATATTTATTTTTATACTTTCAGTAAAAATAAACGTTGGAAAATTGCGCTAAATTCACATTTTCAGTGATTCTTTAGCTTAAATACTATTTTAAATAACAGAATGAACTATTAAAAGTAACGAAATGTATAATGATGTTCATACGATGCGTGGTAAGTCAACCCTACACATATGTCACGCAAATCAGCGCAAAGTGCGCATATGCGAACGTCACCATGTCAAATCTAAAACGTGCCCTTTGTCTAAAACCTGTGTCACCACTATACTTTGTAACATCACAAGACTTGCGATTGATGTGAGAAAAAACAAGATTATTAAAAATAACGAATCACATCACCCTATACATCGATAAGAAAGAAAAGAAAAAGCATTAGGAAATGAAACAAATCATAATTATGAGGAAAAGGTTTCAGAGTGCCGCGAATCGTAAATTTTGGCAATTTTATTATTATTCGCCTAATGCAGGGTTCTTTTGAAGCTAAATGTTAGTGTTCCGTACTCGAAGGGTGCCATGCTAACGGGACCCTATTCATAAGCCTACGCTGTCCATCTATCCATCCGTCTGTCTGTCAGCCTAAATCGTCTGTTTATCTTACTTATAAAGGTCTGTATCTTTTGATACGTACTCGTAACTAGACGGTTCAAAGGAGTCCATTTTTCCGGCTATGGGAAAGAGGCCACTAAAAGTGTTAGCGTATAGTTGGCCTATAGTTATGGAACTCATGTCTGTGTTCTGTTTCTCATAATTTCTAGATTATAGTGATAATATTAGCTATACCTCATCTAAACGGAGTGTCGCGGAATCGCAGTTCCTGTCTTGGTAAAAAGTATTAGTTTTTAGGGTTCCGTAGTCAACAAGGAACCCTTATAGTCCTTGTCCGTCCGTCTGTCCGTCTGTCCGTCTGTCCGTCTGTCCGTCTGTCCGTCTGTCCGTCTGTCCGTCTGTCCGTCTGTCCGTCTGTCCGTCTGTCCGTCTGTCCGTCTGTCCGTCTGTCCGTCTGTCCGTCTGTCCGTCTGTCCGTCTGTCCGTCTGTCCGTCTGTCCGTCTGTCCGTCTGTCCGTCTGTCCGTCTGTCCGTCTGTCCGTCTGTCCGTCTGTCCGTCTGTCCGTCTGTCCGTCTGTCCGTCTGTCCGTCTGTCCGTCTGTCCGTCTGTCCGTCTGTCCGTCTGTCCGTCTGTCCGTCTGTCCGTCTGTCCGTCTGTCCGTCTGTCCGTCTGTCCGTCTGTCCGTCTGTCCGTCTGTCCGTCTGTCCGTCTGTCCGTCTGTCCGTCTGTCCGCTAAACGGTTGTTTCTGGATACGTGATAAAATTCACGGCAGTAGTGTATATAACGGATTTAAATGGAAAACTATCACCGCTAAGTAGGCTTTACAAGTTAACGAGTAATAGTCGAATAACTTGTAAAATATACTTTTTAGACTTTATTAGCCGTTAAATCGAAATATAAAACAAAAAGCCCCCTTCTAAGTCCGTATATTGTGACGGGCAATTACGGAAGCCTACCCTGCACGTGGCCTGATACGCACTTGGCCGGTTTTTTATTTTCGTACGAACATCTAAGACGTTCCTATACAGGGTTACAGGTTAAGTCGACCTAAATCCTTTAAGAGGTGATAGTTTCCATCATTCCTGACTGATTTGACTATGGAACCCCATACCCTAAACTTAACCGTTCTCAAGTTATGGGACTTTGAAGTTTTTTTTTAAAAAATCCAGATTTTTTTGTCTAATGTCCCCTTTTTTTGTGTTTTGTACATCTAATGTTTTTGTTTTTGTATTTTTTGTGTAGCAGATTAGCTGCTTCATTATTTTAAACACAAAAACTGCAAGTAACTGTACCAACTGAGTCGTATTAGACGATTGATAGTTAAAAAAAGAAATTAATTTGTGAAGAGTTTTTTTTTTCTTTCTTTTGTATTTAAAAAAAAATCTATGACAGTTGTGCTGCAGATGTGCTTAAAAATATCTACGGTTCTTCAGCTTTCCGATAAGGTATAATACAATAGGGTATTATTGGAATTTTATAACAAAAACATCGATGATATGCTACCAGGTAGTAGTAAAAAATAACGATATTTAAGCGTCAAATTTAACTTTACTCAGAAAACAAAATAAAACAATCCAAATAGGTAACGAATGAGGTTTATTAATCATTTTTACAATACATGTTCCACATGTCCGCCCCTATTTCGCACACATACACGCATTCTGTGCCTTAAGCCACTTTTCACTACCCCAGTTGTGAGTCCTCTTCTTATTTCGTTAGCAGCATCAATTATTTTCTGCCTCAAAACATCAACAGATGTTATTGGGTTAGGTTCATCGTAAACCAAACTTTTCATGTGCCCCCACACATAAAAATCCATTGGTGTCAAATCTGGACTTCTAGCTGGCCACGGTGTAGGCCCACCTCTCCCGATCCACTTATTTGGGTAATTAGTGTCTAGCCACTCTCTGACACTCCTTCTAAAGTGCGCGGGGCACCCGTCGTGCTGAAACCACATGTTTCGAATGAGGTTTAATGGTATGTCGTCGAGCAAATCGGGTAAATCTTGCCTTAAAAAATTTTCATAGGTCTCTCCATCCAAATTTGGAGGAAGAAAGTAAGGCCCAACCAGATGGTTTGAAATTATTCCCATCCATACGTTAAGGCTGAAACGTCTCTGTGACCCCTTTACCCTTTTCTTATTAGGATTTCTTCCTGCTTTCGGAGCCCAATGATGGGCGTTATGATAATTGGTTATCCCATCTTGATCAAATTTGGACTCGTCAGTCCACAAGATGCTTCGAAAAAACGAAGGATCTTCCAAATCTGCATTCAACATAAACCTGCAGAAATCCAGCCTCCTCACAGGATCTCCTTCTTCGATAACATGCACTGGCGTGTAGTGGTAGGGGTAGAGACCGGCAGTATGCACAGTAAACCACACTTTCCATTGTGAGATTCCAAGTTCTCGGGCAACAACGTTGGTTGACGTAGTCGGATCCAGTCGAAATCGTCGAACAATCTCATTATCTTCCTCTTCATCATCATCATTAATACGTGGTCTACCCAGGTCTGTTCGTCGCCTCGAAACAGAGCCAGTCTCTCTAATTCGTCGGTAAACTCCGTCGAAGACACTAATATCCGGAATTCGGCGGTCAGGAAAACGTGCTATGTATTCTTGACGAGCTTGTAAGGATACACAGTTGCAGTACCCATAACAAATCAAAATATCAGCATATTCTTCGTTCGTAAAGGTCGCCATCTTCAACAGTTCCAAATCAGAAGCACAAATCAAGGTCCAGTTAACAAGCACAGTCACGAATAGGAGGAAACAGTCCAGAAAAACAAGCTAAGTCGAGTAAAAAACGAAGAGCACCAAGTATCGCATCTACCACGGACGAATGGCGTAAGCAGACTAACCATAACCAAACACAATAACAACAAAATGGCGTTTGAAATAACTTGTCTCTCTTGCACCCGTTTACATTGTATGATATCCCGCTCGCACGTGACGCGCTACCCATTGTACCCATTGCAAGACAATGGGCGTTGCGAGCAACTTTACGAAATACCGTTATTTTTGTTATTACCTGGGAGTCTTTCATCGATGTTTTTTCCGAGAATCCTGATAACACCCTAGCAAATTATACCTTATCGGAAAGCTGAAGAACCGTAGATATTTTTAAACACATCTGCAGCACAACTGTCTTAGACTTTTTTTAAAATACAAAAGAAAGAAAAATAAACTTTTCACAAATTTATTTCTTTTTTTAACAATCAATCGTCTATTACGACTCAGTTGGTACAGTTACTTGCAGTTTTTGTGTTTAAAATAATGAAGCAGCTAATCTGCTACACAAAAAATACAAAAACAAAAACATTAGATGTACAAAACACAAAAAAAGGGGACATTAGACAAAAAAATCTGGATTTTTTTAAAAAAAACTTCAAAGTCCCATAACTTGAGAACGGTTAAGTTTAGGGTATGGGGTTCCATAGTCAAATCAGTCAGGAATGATGGAAACTATCACCTCTTAAAGGATTTAGGTCGACTTAACCTGTAACCCTGTATACGCATTGTTTTACACGTGCCGTGTTAACAGGAAAAAGAATCATAGCAAAAAAGTCAAAACCTTGCTGTTTTTATATTTATTTCATAATTCTGGTTGCATTCTACCTAATCTTTAGCTCGAGCGTGCATATGCTCACGACTATATTCCCCGAGGGGGTAGTCAGAGATATTCTAAAACCTCAGAATGTCCACGTTTCACCAGTATTACCGAAACTCTGTCCAGTGTAACGGGGGGTTAGCCCGTCGCCACTTATAATGGACAGTGGGTACAATACATGCCTCGAAATTGAAGCATGCAGGTTTCCTCACAATGTTTTACTTCACCGAAAAGCCAGTGATGTTACAAATCGTACATAAATTCCGAAAAAAACTCATTGGTACGAACCGGCCTGAACAGGGATCCATCACCTCCTGCACGGAAGGCAACGTAACTCGCCACTGGACCACGGCGGTTTATTTTCTAGCGCATTGTTATATGTTCAACTAGCCGACCAAATTAAGTTGCTGCATTTTATTGCATTTTCTTTATTTATATCTCTGCATTTCAAACCGACTGCAGTTTCATTTTGACTGCTGAATTTTTTAGATCGCGAGGTGTATTATTAGGACGACTTTGTAGACTTTGCTTTTGCAGGACATTTGGCTAGAACGGAAGAAGGCCAATTTTACACCCTGGATACAGAGTCTTACTTATTATGCTGACACTTTTTAAGGGGATCATCAGACCGTCAAACTGAACAACTTTTTCTATAGCACCAACATCGAAATCGCGAAAAAAAATCAGCTGTTCTATACAAAACTGCAAACCTGCTTGAGGCAAATGTTTGGGACAGCTGTTTTTTTTTGCGATTTCGATATTGGTCCCATAGTGAAAGGTGTTCAGTTTGATGATCTGATCATCCCCTTAAAAATGTGTCAGCATATTAAGAAGGACCCTGTATATTTTATACTATTTTTGATTTGCTATGTGTAATACCCGTGTGGAGGAACTACTGTGGAAGGTTCCTCCGGTGAAAAGGAAAGATCTTCCGCCAGGCTAGGTGTGAAGCCTGGGGACCGGCCGTGGTCTAACAGGTCTTAGTTGGACCTTGTATATATATCGAATCTCTGTGATTATTTCTCTTGCGCGATTCATGTGTTGTATACGATTGTGAACCTTATGTGTAGCGGCTAACGGGTTACCACTGTGACGTCGCAAGTTGTCTACGTGCACATTTACGAGTGCGACCGTAGCGCCATCTGTTAGCTTCGTTGCTATAACGTGTGGGTGTTGACATCTGTGGCAAGTCCCCACACCCGTATAATACCATTCTATTGCATCGTTTTAAGTCATCATCATCACCACAGCCTATATACGTCCCACTGCAGGGTACAGGCCTGCCCTCTGGACATCTGGGCGTGTATCTTTTTAAATACTTCAGGAAAATTCATATTTTGCTCCAAATATCAAGACTCAAACCAAATAGGAGGATGTTATCAGTTCGGTATGTTAAGTTTTTTTGTTGATCTTTATTTTATATTTTTTACGGATAGAAGACATCATTTTAAAAAACTAAACGCGTGTTTTTGCTATTTATGGAGTTTAACAATATAAATGTAATGTTTAACTGTTATTTCTAAATGGTAAAAGTGGTCGCAAGAAAATCATTCGAACTCCATGGAGAAAAACCTTAAATAACCTTCTGTTACTACTTATTGTGACACTTTTTTTTTTTTTAGGTAATGGTCAGTTATTTTAAGTTGATTATATGTTTACCAAGGACCGAAAAACGACTTTATTTTATTAACTGGTAATCCTTTCCTTTTAAATTCTCCGACATAGAAAATATTGTTAACTTATTGCTTTGCAATCTTCGAAAATACTAGCTTTTGATAGGGACGATCGTTGATTCAGATTTCAATTGAATTCAAATTCTATTTATGTTCGTCACTGTCCAGATACCTATCAGCCCTTTTATCCTTTTCAAGAAGGTCTAAAATGATTTTAGTGATGGGAAAGGACAAAAGGACGAACATGGAGATTGCAAAAAAATTTACTTCTTTTCTATTTACGATTTAAGTGTATATTTCTGTTTGTGTGTGTGGGAGTGGGTGTGTTTGTGCGTGCGCTCCTGTGTTGTTTTTTATACTACTCTCAAAGAGAATGGAATCACTACGTTTTAACTACTCTGTCAAGAAAGTACCGGGAAAAGATCAATAATACACAAAATGTTCGTTCTTCATTCAAATGTATTTTATCCCCTTCAAAGTATGCTCCTTCAGAAACGATATACTTACTTACTTACGCCAACAAATAATGTAATCATCAAAACATTTTTAAACGATTTTTCTCCTGAATTGAGTTTAATTCTCGCTGCGAATTCTCTTTATGTCTTCTACCGAATGAAAATGGGTGCCACGAAGTGGTAATTTGAGTTTAGGAAAAAGAAAGAAGTTGGCTGGAGCCATATCTGGTGAATAAGGTAGTTGCTCGATGGTATAACCGCATAACGCTAACAAATGTCATTATTAACCGTTTGACTTTCGGCAAGAATTTTTCCTTACCTGCTTCAGATTACACCATCAAACTGAACAACTTTTAATATGGGAGCAAATATGAAATCACTGCAAGGCTTATAAACTGCAAGATCCTACTCGACATTCTGACTACCAGCGTAAGCAAAAAAAAAATCTTGGTTAATGGTTTAGATAATACTTAAGGCGCAATAGTAGGACTAAATACCTTGGAGGCATCTTTTATTTTTTACTTTTCGACTAGATTTATACAATTTACCGAAACCAATGTCATACCGCAGTATTCTTGGATAGTTTATCTAGTGAAATCATAAATTGAATACACGATTGGAATTACTTCACTCAATAGAAAATCGTCACAAAGATGACGTATTTTCATGTACATTTAAACATTTTTCTCGTTTTAGAAGAACTTTAAATAGTTTCAAATTTTTGGTATTTATACTCACATATTCACCATTAGTTTGTCTAGTGAAAAAATCTTGAAAATTTTTTTAAAAGTACTTTTGTTAATTCTTTTAATCGAAAATACGGCACACGGACGCACTTTTCGGAGGGCTGGGCAATCGCGTTTCTCATAGAAAATATTCGTCTGAACCTATAGCCACTTAAAACATTTTATCAAATGTTAACTCTATTCCAAGGAAGTTTCGATGAAAACAATGAACGTGATATTTTAATTAGAGAGAGAGAAATGGAAGGAGTCAGGGCCGTCCTTATTAAAGTCAAATAATCAATGCTCGCCTAATACCCATTTCAACTTCCTGATGCTCGCCAATAAATCATGTCGGGGTCGTTTCAAAGGCTCTGACGCTCTTTTCAAAATGAACCGTTCCTACGGGTTTAATCTTTGCACAATAATTATACTTAATAAGACAAGGGCCTGTTTCACCACTTTTACATAAGTTCTTGTTAGCTGATCCGACAGCTCGTTTGACATATTTTGTATGAAGAATATGTAAACGAGCTCTCGGATAAACTAACAGGAACTTATTCGGAAGTGGTGAAACAAGCCTTGAAAGAAAATGTTTGTTTCGTGTCCTGTGCATGTCTTTGTGTGGGGTTTGCGTGTCAGTGAGATTAGACCACCTCAATACTCACTTCACGTGGGGTATCGGAAAAGAAATTTACCTAAGAAGAAAAGAGGCAGTCAGTCCGTATCTCACATAGTAAATTAATCTAAAAGGTGAAAATGATTAATCACCTTTGTAGGTACGGATGTGCAAACAAGACACACCTCAATTACCTTAGAAATGGAATTAATGAGGTGGAAAGTGGAAGCTAAAAGTCATCAACGCCTTCGTACGGAGGCGACCTCGGTTTGGGGTCGTTTTGAGGAGGAAGGATACGCCATCAGTAGTCGAATTAATAAAGATGGCGATGATACAATTTTACAAAAGTTGTTAAAAAGTCATTTTTTTTGGAAAACTAAAAGCCGTTCAGGACGGCGGTCATATTTATAATAAAATAATTTTTAAAAGAAAAATCTTTTACATCTCTAGAAGTCAGGATTAAAAAGTAGAAATTCTATGGAGTTGACTCCATAGCTCCACCTATGTAGCGAAAAATCACCCATAGACGAAACTGAAGATTTTTTTCCGCGATTTCAAACTTGGTCCCGTAGTAAAAGTTGTTCAGTTTAATGGTCTAAGCCAACAGTATGCAATGCATTTCAGGTTACACCCTGTCGAAACCGCAAAACAAAATCTGTTCTATACAAAACGTCTTTTTGGCGAATTTGATTTTTTAAAAATAAAAGTTTTTTAAGGGGAATGATCAGACTATCAAACTGAACAAGTTTCCCTATGGGACCTATGTCGAAATCGCAAAAAAAAATTCAGCTGTTCCGTACTAAACTGAAATCGTACTCGACCCAATTGTATGGGACAACTGATTAAGTTGGACCCTGTATAATAAAAGCAATGGTGGTCCAGTGCCAAGTAACATTGTCTCTCCTTTTTTTGCGTAGGTTACCCACTATTATAGGAAACGAGATATGCAAAAAATCTATTTTCGGTATCTTTGAACCAACTTTAACATAATAGTAAGGATACTTCAACTTAATTTCTCTTATTCCGCGCTATTTTTTCTCGTTTATTTGACTGTAGTAACAGTCTGCTGGTAAAACAATGTCGTCTCAAATTCTAGGCGAACAAAGCGAAGAAACAGAAGTTATTAAAATGTTACCGCCTTGAGGAACGTGATACAATGGCACGCCGACGCCCGTTTCTTCAGTTCAGTCACAAACTGTTGACTGTCGTCTATATAACGTCATACATTTTTACCCGACTGCGCCAGAAGGAGGGTTATGTTTTTCGAGCGTATGTATGTATGTATGTATGTATGTATGTATGTATGTATGTATGTATGTATGTATGTTTGTGTGTCTATTTCTTTGGCACGCTTACAGCCTAAACGGCTTGATGGATTTTAACGTATGAGAGTGACATAGGCTATATTATTTTAATATGGCGTCTGAGAAATAAAAAAGAGAGAGGGTATACAATTTTGTTGTTGTTAAAAATTACAATATGGGTATCAAATGCTAGTAATTAGACAATTCCAAATATATATATATATATATTATAGTACTTTTATGTAACCGTTTCGACACAAGACTAAAAAGTATGAACTAAACGAAATTATTAAGATAAACAAAAACCCGACTGCATAAAAAAACATATTAACTGAAAAGAGAAAAACAAGCTCTATAATCACTAATCAGCTATAATAGCTTTATTTCAGCTAATACAATTTTAATGTTATTAGGTAGGTATTGCAGGCGGGCAAAAACCCGACTGCATAAAAGATGATAGAGCTTGTTTTTCTCTTTTCAGTTAATGTGTTTTTTTATGCAGTCGGGTTTTTTGTTTATCTTAATATTTTTTTATTTTTGTTATAATAAAGTTGACAGCTTTCGTGCCATAATAATAAATGCTTAGATCTACATGTTCTAACAGAATATTTTAATAATTCGGTATGTCACGTTTTATTTTGAGGGCTGAATCGAAAATCATTCCGAGATAATTATTGTCTCAATAATAATATTTTCTATGTCAGAGATATTAAAATGAAAGGATTACAGATATTTTTTAATAAAATAACGTCGTTTTTCGGTCCGTTCAGTGACGTCACTGGAAAACCGGTGAACTTCTTGGTAAACTTAAATACAACTTAACATAACTGGCCATTAAGAAAAAAAAATTCACAATGTCAGAATTTGATATTTGATGTTGCCGTTTCCGTTTCCAGCATAGAGTTAGAAAGAGAAGGCAGGATTTCTTTTTATTTTTTTAATAAAGCAGTAGTTTTTCTTCTTGGAGTTCGAATTATTTTCTCTCCACCAATTTTGCATTTAGCGATTACAGATTAAAGTGATTTAAAAATTAAATTTACATTGATAAACACGATGAATCGCAATAAAAATTAAATCGGTTTCTTAAAATTATGTCTTCTATCCGTAAAAAATATGAAATGGAGACCAAAACAATACAACCAAAAATATACAAATAAACACTTAAGGGGGTGGTTAAGACCATCAAACTGACTAACTTTCACTATAGGAACAGTATCGAAATCGCGAAAAAAAATAATCTGATGTCCCATACTAAACTACAAATCTACTCCAGCTAAATGTATGGGACAGCTGTTTTTTTTTCGCGATTTTGATTTTGGACACATAGTGAAAGTTGTTCAGTTTTGATGGTCTAAACAACCCCCTTAAAAGTTTTAAATATTTATTTTTACTTTTGTAACACTTTTGTTTTGTATAATAGCTAAACGGAACCCTATCGTGGGAGAGTCCGACACGCTCTTGGCCTGTTTTAGTAAATTAATTTTTGTGATCTCGTTAAGAAAACTACATCTAAATATGACACATAATGTGGTTCGTTAGTCTCGAGATGGTACTCTAACTATCACACTGAAAATTAAATTTCAAATTCAAATTGTTGTATGTTAACATACACGTCGGTTGAAATACAAAGGTCTAAGAGGCTATAGGTTCAGACGAATATTTTCTATGAGAAACACGATTGCCTAGCCCTCCGAAAAGTGCGTGCGTGTGCCAATTTTCAATTAAAAAGTTTAAAAAAATTAAAAAAAGCATTAAATTTTTTTTTTATGATTTCACTAGATAAACAGCTAATGGTGAATATGTGTGTATAAATACCAAAAATCTGAAACTATTTCAAGTTCTTCTAAAACGAAAAAAATGTTTAAAATACATGAAAATACATCTTTGTGACGATTTTCTATCGAGTGAAGTAATTCTAATCGTGTATTCAATTTATGATCTGGTGTCCCATACAAAACTGTTGCACCTACCCGACTCAAGTGTATGGGACAGCTGATATTTTTCGCGTTTCCTGATTTAGGCTCCATCATGAAAGTTGTTCAGTTTGATGGTCTGAGATCACCGCTTCAGTATTTGCTAGGCTGTCACTTACACCCTGTATTAATCCTATCATTAAAACTGTATAATGTTAATGAAAATCTGACAATATACAAGTATAGAGATTAGTTTCTAAATTGTTTCTGAAAAAATTCAATTGAAAATGTAACCAAACTTTGTATGGAGCGCACAGCAAAAACGATCCTCTTAAGGCAGCTTGAAAATGCTCTTGCGGCATGTTGACCACTAACTTGTTTCCACCTGTCCACACTGAGCCACCAGGCCCAACAGGCTATAACTCATCTGAGTTAACCGTTTTCCTTTGCTCACGTAAAACATCGGTGCAGAGCAGATAATTTCTCACAGTATTTATTCTCCTATGCTTAGACCATATGACTCAGGGCTAGCCTTGCGGTAGCATTTCCCCTCTGTCACGTTACAAGATCAATTAATCATGTGCATTTACATACAATTTTATACCTTATCACTAAACGAGACAGTCTATAATTGCGGAACAATAACTTCAAACTAGTCGCGTTTGGGGTTCGAGACAATTTTTAACATTCAAAATTCGAATCTAAAGGAATAAAATCAAAATAATTATGCGGATTTCATGCTACCTCGTCCCCCGCAAAAAGAGGCAGAAAAGTTGGTTAGTAGAATTACACGCGTAACTCGTCCATAGTTTAATGTCAAAGCTCCTATGACGTCATATTTCACGAGAGAGTTCCTCAGGATTTATTGCAAACTGCCTATCTGACTAAAAATTAGATTTTCGATACGTCAGATTCGTTATTTATGGATTGAAATCTATCTGTGTTTTTTTGGCATATTTTTCCGATACATCCGGAACTAACGTGTTTTTAAAAAAAATATTATTAGTCTTTAGTGTTTCATAGTTAAACATGGAACCCTTATAGGTACTTTCGTCTATTCCTTCTGTCTGTCTGTCTAAATGCCCTGCCTCAATTTATACCTCATTATTGCACCTATTTAATCGAAATTTGGCATTTGAAGAAGACACGAACGCTACTAACGAAACGTGGACGTTCTGAGGTTTCAGAATGTCTCTGACTACCCCCTCGGGGAATATAGTCGTGAGCATATGATTATTCTATGCTTATGACAGATAACAACAGTAAACCAAAACATAAATTGTGATAATCATATTGTTTTCGACCCCTCTAATACACCGAAAGAGGGGTAGGAAATTTTTTATTTTTAATAAATCGAGTGAGGCATTGGTTATGTCTTGTAACAGAAAAAAAACATCCATACAAAATATATGATATGGATATGGTGCGGGGCGGTTTATTATTAATTGGATTTAGTTGTTTGACGACGCATGTGCGGATTTATTCTTTTATTGTCCCGTACTTGTGGGTCGGACAACGCTATTACTGGCAGAAAAAGTATAATTATATTGTGGCATGCATTACGAAATAGCCCAGTAATTTTTCTGTTTGAGTCGGGACTAATTAAGAATTGTTTTCTTTTTCGGTATATTATTTAAGAGACAATTTGAAACTAGAAATATAGAAACCATTTAAAAAATCACGTCAGCAACAGCCCTAAATTTAAAATGTAGCATTTATCACGTTACAAAAAACCTAAGTAAATATTAAATTATATTATAAGGTTATAATAATTATAAGGAGTAAATATTATTTTTGTCTACTTGAAAAGCTTTGATAAATACATTAGTATTTTCTAATGCATAGGTAACTCGTTTTTTTTCCATTTAGATGGTAAATTTATTGCTCAAAATTAATTTATATTGTTGAATCTAATTAAAATGAGTGCATTGGTATTCATATTATTAAGTTGAAAGCCTTCTGGGCGATACAATTTTGATTACTATGCTGTGTACCGATTTCTTTTTTAAATTTGTTCTTAGATATAATTTTTTTCACTAAATGGTGCCGGTTACAGTTTAAAAGTCCCATTCATAATTACTTCCCACCCCTACTACTCCTCCGTGCCGTTAAGAACATTCGGCTCTTGTCACGGAGGTCGTGGGTTCGATTCCTACGGGGAACACCTAGAGATATGTCACTTTTTGCGTTCTTCCCCAGTTGGTTAGGACGTTGCAGGCTGATTTTCTGAAAAGAAAGATGATTTCGTGCTTCAGATGGCACGTTACGCCATTGGTCCCGGCTACTATATCTCGTAGTAGTAGTCGTTACATAAAAACCACGTCAGAAGCCGTAAGGCGGTCTGAAAAAACTCTGACACCAGGGCTTGCTGCCCACGCGATAAGAAGAAGACCCCTCCTAATAAAACTCCGTTAAATGACTGGGCTAAAACGTGTTGTGGATTAATATCCTATGTACCGATACAAGATAAAGAGGCTATTTTACCTTCCTAAATTCAGATTCTAATTGAGGGACGGAGCTATAGATTAGAACAGGACATTGTAAGTTCGTCCTTTTTAATCTATAGCTCTGTCCCTCAATTAGAATCTGAATTTAGAAAGGTAAAATAAGCTTTTAAGTCGTATCTGTGCTTGAAGTCGATAATAATTTCCAGTTACCAAACCATTGTATCCGAAAGAGTATCTAGTCCTGCAATACAGTTTGTTTTTCTGTGGTATAAAACCATTAAGGACCACAGATGAATGACACGCTCTCCTAGGCTAGTGCGGACCATGTACGGAAACTCCCTACCAATTTTTATCGTGACGTGTGGCGGTGGCGGATAATGTAAGTAACACAATATAAACCTTATAGTACGTAGCATAGCGTCGTTTTTGTCGTAAAGGAGAATCGCAGCGCGACTCCAGATGACGTCGCCTGGAGGCGCGGACGTAATTCTCCTAACGCCTATCGCTTCCTATCTCTTCGGTATAAACCGCGCCTTAAGGTTCCGTAGTCAAACAAGTGAAGTTGTATGTGAGAGTTAAAAAAAAGTGAAGCCAAAGCAGGCCTGTCTCACTCCACAGCTCAGGTACGCTTGACCGCCGATCCCGCCCGAGGGGTTCGCTCATTGACATAAGGCGCATTTTAGTTTTCGTTCCGTAAGCGCAAAGTTCGAAATTTGCAAAATCTTATAGAGTGAAGTAGGTATCTGTTACGGTAGTAACTATTAAATAATATGTAGCCAAAGTAAGTAAAGAAAAGGTTTCGGACTGACAATTTATTAACCATTTGAAGTGGCCGTCCATCATTTTCTCATAAAATCCTTACCTTCTTTCGACGATTGAGGTAATATAATTAATCTTGATTGCAAAAGGCTCGTGAAGGAAGGAAATTGAAATAAAAAGGGTCCTTTAAAACTTAGGCGGGTTTGGTGGATATTTAGCTGGCTATTTAGCTGATGGGGACACTTGAATCTAGGAAAAATTTGCTTTAATATTTCGCAAACAGAACAGAACCCTGAATCGAAAAATGGTTTTCATACACCTGCCATATTTTTGAACTACCTATCCAACTATACCCAACATCATGGGATAGACGTTGGATAGACGATAGAAAAAAAATCATCCTCACTTTACGTGAAGGAGCGAAACAATACATTTTTTTTAATTTCTCATGATTTCTCTGAAAGTAGGCCGTTAGTTATCTAAAAAGCGGGTAGAAAGTGATGCATTTCCTCCCCAGGGCGGAAAAAGTAATTTAAAAAAAAATCGATGTCTAAATTGAGCAAAGTCGAACTGAGCAAAGGCAGAAACCTATACAGCCACACTTCGATAGCATTATATTAATTCTTATTTTTAGGGTTCCGTACCCAACGGGTGAAAACGGGACCCTATTCCCCTATAGACCCCCTATACAAGAAACTAGTTTTTATCAACGTTTTTCTTCTCGCTCTATCGTAAAAACGGTAATGCAAACTCTACAGTAAAACAACAAATAATAAAAACTGGTCCAGTGTGAGTCGGTCTCGTGTTAAAGGTTCAGGGCAACAAAAATGTATTATTTTGTGTGGTGGTATGGTACGGAACCCTCGGTGCGCGAGTAGCCCGAGTCGCACTTGACCGGTTTTATTTATAATTATTAGGAACAAAATATTTGAATTATAATAGTAGTAAATTTAGTTTTTTCATTTCGATACTATTGTAAAAATTCAAAGTAGACAGAAATAAGGGATCCTGATTAAAACCGCGTCAAAAAAAAATGGTTGGCTTAAAAAAATAAAAGCCATATGTTGCGCGAAAAAGAAAAAAAAAGGCGGGAAAACGAGATGTTGCTATTTGTAAAAAGCAACATTTTTTTTATTTTTTATTTCGGAAGTAAATAAAGATCCGTTTCAAAACGTGTAAAAATCACTCGAGAAGTCTACTTGTCTCACTCTAGCATACATAATCTTCGTGTGCTGTTTCTCCTTCGTATTGACACCCCGAGTGATTTCCGTGAACGTAGCTTAAAATTAATTCATCGGACTGCCATTAACTTATCGAGCGATTCAGAAATTGATGTTGCCAGAATTTTGCGTTATCGGCTTTTGTTTACTTTCCATGTAATCGAAATGAAAAGAGGAGTGGTTAATTCAGGTGAAAGTCGCCCATTTCACACTAAAACATCTCGTGTAAAATGGGTGCCTTTTATCCCTCGGTCTACTATTTCATGCTTTTATTTTACCACTTTGTCGGCGTGATTAACATGTACTGTACCCAAGCCTAATTACAGTTTTCTCGTACTTAGTGTGATGACAATCTGCCGAATTTACACGATGTAAAATACGCTTGCAATGCTTTTTCCTATACAGTTTTGACACACTAATACCCGCCATTTTTCCTAGTAAACGCGTAAATTCGGTATGTAAATTTTTGGAGGGTTGAATCGAAAACCATTTCGAGATAATCGTCTCAATTATAATATTTTCTATGTCAGAGATTTTAAAATGAAAGGATTACAGATATTTTTAATAAAATAACTTCGTTTTTCGGTCCATACAGTGACGTCACTGGAAAACCTGTGAACTCCTCGGTAAACTTCAAAAACTATTTAAATTTTATGTTTACCAAGGAGTTCACAGGTTTTCTAAAATAACTGGCCATTAAGAAAAAATAATCATTCGCAATGTCAGATTTTTTATAGTGTCTTTAACGGCTCTGGATACTAGTCCTTTTGAGCCATTCGTTATTTTTCTCTTTATATTCTTTAATATTTTGATGATGGGATGATATATGATGATGAATCTGTAGTCGAATTCGTAAGCTCGCGCGTTGCCGCCAAAATGACCATGTATGAGTTAACTTGAACCAAAACTTATGTTCTGTTATCTGATTTATTTGAGATTCCTGTTACGTCGGTCGCTTTACGCAACTTTTTGGTATACAATCCGCACGAAATTATGTCACAAATATCACTAAAACCTTTTTTTTACGAATTTCAAATAACACGAAACACAGCAAAACCAATGGCGCCAAGCAAACTCCACAATGTCAAAATGTGACATTTGATGTTGCCGTTTCTGTTTCCAACATAGAGTTAAAAAGAGGATCAGGACATTTTTTAATAAAGCGTTCGAATCCATAGAGTTCGAATTATTTTCACTCCACCAATTCTGCATTTACGGATCAAAGTAATTTAAAAATTAAATTTTTATTGAGAAACTCCATGAATCGCAATAAATTTAAATTGGTTTTTTAAAATTATGTCTTCTATCCGTCAAAAATATAAAATGAAGACCATAAAAATCTTAACATACCGAATTGCGGCGCGTAAATTCGGCAGATGTGTCATCACACTCAGGCCGAGATTCAGAGACGATTTTTTTGGTCTTAGCTCGAGCTAAGCGTGGCAAAAATGTATGGATTTTGACATACGGGAGTCCGAACTATGACTTACAAATCATCTCTGAATCTCGGCCTAAGAGTCTAAGCTAAGCTGCGGATAGACAGACGGACATGGCTAAAAGCGATGTCTTTAAGGCCGAGATTCAGAGACGATTTTTAAGTCATAGTTCGAACTCCCGTATGTCAAAATCCATACATTTTTGCCACGCTTAGCTCGAGCTAAGACTAAAAAAATCGTCTCTGAATCTCGGCCTGAGACAACAATAGGATGGAGTTGCTTGCTATGGCGGTATGATAAGATACCTAGAATCTATCTACTATAATTAGGTATATACAAATAAAAGACCGGCCAAGTGCGTGTCGGGCCATGCGCAGGGTAGGGTTCCGTAGTTGCCCGTCACAATATATGGACTTAGATGGGGCCTTTATGTTTTATACTACGGTTTAACGGTTAATAAATTCTAAAAAGTACATTTTACAAGTTGATCGACTATTACTCGTTAACTTGTAAAGCCTACTTAGCGGTGATAGTTTACCTTTTAATTTCGTTATATACACTACTATAGTTTGTTAGTAAATTTAAAATAATAACACAATTCTGTGAAAATTTCAACTCTGTACCTAATAGATACAGATATATTAGATATACTGTATTTTAAAGCTAGGAGTCCGTCCGTAGAGCGAGAAGAAAAAAACGTTGATAAAACTAGTTTCTTGTACGAGGACCCCCCTTAATTTATAACTTTGTGATATTTTTCTAGCAAATTCTCCATAATAACGCTCATTCTGTTAAAATTTCACCTGTCTAGGTACTAAAGTACAAAAGTTACAGCCCTAAATAGGTAGAACAGAGAGACGGAAGGACGGACAACGTATTGCTTATGAATAGGGTTCCATTGGCACCCTTTAGGTACGGTGTCACAGAACATTATATAAGGGGTTAGAAATGCAAAGTAGCGTTTTGCTTCGGAGACGGCTGTCGCCACTTGTCTTCCCGCTCATGTCCCGCTCACGCTGCTAAAAATACTCATGCCCTCTCGCACCTTACGGTGTTATGCAAATCATTGCATAACCTGTGGCGACACGTTCCACGCCTACTTTACTCTTCTAACCCCTCTTACAATGTTCTGTGTACGGAGCCCTCAAAACCTATGCTTAATTGCGTTGTTTCGTTTGCGCTGTCGCCTCTGACAGATCGAAATCCGGACCTAAAATCCAACTAACTATAGTATTTTTATGTTTTAGTACTAATATGTATTTATTTTATTTATTGTGTCAGATTTCTTTCTTTTTTTGATATTTTCAATAATAACCGATTAAACTCAATGAAATGTTGCAGAAACAATCTACAAACAAATCTCTATGCTTGTATCGTGTCAGATTTTCCTTAGCGCGCGTATTTACGCATTCGGAATAAACTTCTCTTAACGCGCTTAAATAGCAGACATGTGACGAATTGCGACAAGCTAGTAACCAGATATCGGATATATTGCGGATATAATGACATGTGACATATTGCAGTATCAACGACGAAATACGAATAAAGTATCTTAATATTATAAAGTATCTTAATATTATTAGAGAAAAAATCCAACTAAATGTAGTATTTTTATGTTTTAGTACTAATATGTATTTATTTTATTTATTGTGTCAGATTTCTTTCTTTTTTTATTTTTATTTTTTGTTTTAGGTTATGTTATGAGTTTACATACACTGTGTAAAGTTTGTACTAAAATTGAGTATTTCGTAATTTCTGCTTATTAAAAAAAATGTCCCGTGGTGATTTTTCTTTGGATTTACTTCTAATACAACATATTAATGAATGCGCGCAAAACCTCATACATCATACACCCCAACTGATTTATAACAAAATAATTCGATTGAAACAATAATTTCATTATTTTGATACTTAAAATTTAAAGTTATTCGCATTTTAAGTTTTCAGGCAAAAACGATTTGATATCATTTCAGCAATGAATGAAAGTGCTAGTGTGCTCATGGATACAAAATAATAAAGCCGAGCCGACGAAATCTCGAAAAATGCAAGTTATTTTCTCTGCAAGTCCCGCGGTGCCGAGAAATGTCAATTGAGTACGTGACATGAATTCTGAGGGTTTGAACGGTCGCCACACAGGACTGGGACATTCTTTATCAATCGTGATCCATTGAAGGGGTAAATGAATTCCGTAGTCTAACAAGGAATCCTTTCGTCCATTCTGTTAGTCTGTATTCCCCGCCTAAATTACTCCCTCATTTTTGCGGGGTAGTTGAAGAAGACACATTATTTATACAACGAATGGGGGTTGAAAAAATGATTTTTCTTATAAATCGAGTGAGGTATCGTTGGATAGGTCATGAGAGTTTTCTAGGTGTCCCGATTTGCGGGGGACGTCCCGATTTTCAGGGTCTGGGGATGCGTCCCGATTTGCACCTGACCGGGATGTTACTCGCTCTATCGTAAAAACGGTAATACATACAAAACTAATATTTTGTGTGCTGGTGTTGTACGGAACCCTTCTCGGTGCGCGAATAACACGACTCTCATTTGACCGGTTTTTTGTTAATAATTAAACTAAAAAAAGATATACGATTTTCAGTATTTTTGGTTGGATTATATTACTATCACGTACTTTCGTTTATGTATGTTAGTCTGGGACACTTTTTTCGAGAATTTTGTATTAGACTCGGCGTCCATAAGTTACAAAGTCAATGATAAAATGCCATAAATAATTGACTATTGCCACTATACAACTATTATTGTATTTTGCTCTTTTCAGAAAACCTGCAAACAAATAAACATAGGCAATACCTACCCTTGGCTGAAGCATTCCAGACTCTGACTTTTCCGAATATTTCCGGAATTCCGGACAAATAATACGCATTGTACCTATCCGGAATCCTAGCTATACAGAAAATTATTTGGACTTTTAAAGTTTTCACGTAAAAAAAAGGAAATAAAGGTCAAAGGAAGATATTGTTAAGGTACTCGTATTTCTATGAATGTAAAGGAAAATTATTTTCTGCTGTGTGGTTTCTGCAAAAAAGACTAATAATTAATGTACTATGTGTGTTGTTCGTAATAATTACTACCAATTAGAAACCTGTAATAAATTCGGAAAAAAAAAACATTCATAAAAACGTTCGATCAACTGATTGAACTTAGTATGGAAATTTTCAGTGAATTTCACAGGTTCTTAGCGAAAGTGGTTCAGTATCATGGGTAAAATCACCCCTTAAATAATGCAACTGTTTATCCTAACACCCTGTATAAGAAAGACTTCGGCCGACAGCCGAGGCGACAATACTAGTTACTATGAAAACGTATAGCGCCGTTTCCGATGCCAGCGACTGACGTGCGCGGTTGATTCGATAGACATATGGGATATGACAGAACCACGAGTCAGACGCGCGCGTCAGTCGCATCGGCCGCTGGCATCGGAAGTGCACCTAGTACTACCAACTATGAGGCTTACAGTATGGCAACGCTATTGATGGCGGGCGACGCCACCGTCGCGTCGTCGGTTTACTAGCCCAGTATAAATACGAGTCAGAAGGAAATAATTTATAGTAAGCATTTTTTTTTGCTAGATTGTATAAACAGAAGTGATAAATCGTCGTTGATACTCGTACTTCAATTAGTCACATGTCGGACGGAGACAATTTTTCAGGAAGAAGGTAAAACATTGCAACATCCACAGGCTGACCGACTTGACAAATAGGAAATTGAAATTTTTTGCATATCATTAAGGGTTACTGTTGGCGCGCTCCATACAAACGAAGTCTGGTGATATTTTCAATAATAACCGATTAAACTCAATGAAATTTTGCAGAAACAATCTACAAACAAATCTCTATGCTTGTATCGTGTCAGATTTTCCTTAGCGCGCGTATTTACGCATTCGGAATAAACTTCTCTTAACGCGCTTAAATAGCAGACATGTGACGAATTGCGACAAGCTAGTAACCAGATATCGGATATATCAACGACGAAATACGAATAAAGTATCTTAATATTATAAAGATATTTATAAAGTATCTTAATATTATTAGAGAAAAAATCCAACTAAATATAGTATTTTTATGTTTTAGTACTAATATGTATTTATTTTATTTATTGTGTCAGATTTCTTTCTTTTTTTGATATTTTCAATAATAACCGATTAAACTCAATGAAATGTTGCAGAAACAATCTACAAACAAATCTCTATGCTTGTATCGTGTCAGATTTTCCTTAGCGCGCGTATTTACGCATTCGGAATAAACTTCTCTTAACGCGCTTAAATAGCAGACATGTGACGAATTGCGACAAGCTAGTAACCAGATATCGGATATATTGCGGATATAATGACATGTGACATATTGCAGTATCAACGACGAAATACGAATAAAGTATCTTAATATTATAAAGATATTTATAAAGTATCTTAATATTATTAGAGAAAAAATCCAACTAAATGTAGTATTTTTATGTTTTAGTACTAATATGTATTTATTTTATTTATTGTGTCAGATTTCTTTCTTTTTTTATTTTTATTTTTTGTTTTAGGTTATGTTATGAGTTTACATACACTGTGTAAAGTTTGTACTAAAATTGAGTATTTCGTAATTTCTGCTTATTAAAAAAAATGTCCCGTGGTGATTTTTCTTTGGATTTACTTCTAATACAACATATTAATGAATGCGCGCAAAACCTCATACATCATACACCCCAACTGATTTATAACAAAATAATTAGATTGAAACAATAATTTCATTATTTTGATACTTAAAATTTAAAGTTATTCGCATTTTAAGTTTTCAGGCAAAAACGATTTGATATCATTTCAGCAATGAATGAAAGTGCTAGCGTGCTCATGGATACAAAATAAGAATCTTGTTATGGTAGTAAGTAGGGTAAAAGTGCCCGTGCGGCGGGTTGAGATCGAGTTCAGTAAATTTTAATTTTAATAACAAATTATCTAATATTTTGGAAAAAAATACCTATGTTGAAAAGATGATAATTTGTTCAATTCTGCTCTCGATTCTAAACAAACTACTTTCTAGTTTTGCGTTAATTCATTTTTCATAATTCATTCATACGTTGTATAAAAGAATAGAAATTTATTTAACAAATGCACGATTCAAATTGTATACACAATTTTTTACCAATTTTACATGATTTTTTTACTTTAATCATTTAAGGACATTTTTAGTTGACCCTTACATTCTATACAGAGTTATATACATATTTTCAACCATAAGGTCCTTAAGGCCCATATTAAGGGTCATTTTGGAGGTTTTCATGCATGTAAATATGTATATAACTCTTTGTTCGAACTTTATAAATACTAAAATCGTCCGAGTTTGAATCTGCGTACAACCTATCCATTCATACTATTCAGATATCAGGCTGAAACCATGTGAATGTTAATTAGATGGTATTTCTGTACTATCGCAAAGTGCAGAAGGTCAACTAATACAATGTGTTACATAATAAACAAAAAAAAAATCCCTCATCGATACAAAAACAAAAATTCCAACTCTAGGTTGACATTTGAAACTTAGACTATTTTTTCAGAAAGGTAGTGTTTGTAAGGATTTTGTACCTAAATTTAATTAAGCTTTATTAAAATTATTCTTTATTTTTTATTTTTGTACCAATAATTTAACTTTTTTGTCGATCTGCTATTTATTGTTTCTTTTTGCGATAAATAAGTTTTAATATTCATAATAGCTTTAGTAGTAAAAATAACTTAGCGAAAAATCATCTTTTAAATCATAAGTACTAACAAGATGGTGGATGGATGGAGTGGTGACATCGCAGTGGCCTTTCGACGTATCTGCTGCCGTTTAGTCTTTGAACAAGCAAATAGTGATTAAAATAGTGCTGCGCTTCAACGATTACTTTTTTAATTTTTATAGTATCGATAATCAATTTTTCGACAGATAATATTATACTGCGGTGATCATACATTGTCAATAGACTCTTTACTAGGGACCCTTTAACACCCTTTTTTCTTTAGGGGTATTTTTGTAACACACTGTAAAACTTAAGACCACGGCTACATCCCATTGCCTTTCCGAAAGTATAAAGATATAAACAATTATAACCAATGGATCCATTACCTCCCGAAAATTACTATATCTGCCCTTCAACGATTACTATTTTATTATTTTACTATCGAGAAATTTCTTCCGGTAAATAATAATATTATACTACGGTTGTCATAAATTGCCAATAGACTCTTTACAAGAGACCCTTTAACACCCTTTTTTCTTTAGGGGTATTTTTGTAACACCCTGTATAGTGCCAAGGTATACCCACATATACCAGTTGATTTTTTAACCGTTTCGAAACTTTCAGGAGTGGGTAAGACCATCAAACTGAACAACTTTTACTATAGAAGCAAACCTGAATTCGTAAAAAAATCAGCTGTCTCATACATTTGAGTCGAGCAGGCATCGCAGTTTAGTATGGAACAGCATTTTTGCGAATTCACTTTGCTCCCATTGTAAAATTTGTTCAGTTTGATGGTCTGAAAACGGTAAAAAAATCATCGGGTATAGGAAAAGTGTTGAGCCTCATCTGGCAGCACGGATTCTCATTTTTTTCACGTTTTATCCTTTTCTGTCGCTGAGGAATGACATTAGCTAGAGTGAGAAAGGTCGCAGCACTGCCGGTGCTGCCGCATGCGTTCGCATTTCACTTTCTCGAGCAAATGACGTTCCTGAGCGACAGAAAAGGATGGAGCGTCACTAAATTCGATTCCGTGCTGGCAGATGAAGTACAACCCTTACCATCCTGAAACCTAAAATGCCTAAAATGAATGATGTTATAATTGCAACCTTTAAAGGTGGTTGTTGTAGGGAACGTGGCCTACCGGTATTTTATTCGGCTCCGCTGGAGAGGTTTTAGTGGACTGTAGTTTTTCTGGTGACAGGAGTGGTTCGATGTAAAGGAAAGTCTTGTTTGCAGCACTGGAGGTTTATTTTAGTGATTTTTACACCAGAGTTAGTTACACGCACAAGCACCGTACCAATATGGAAGACGGAAACGGAAATACAAGTTTTTTAATTACTATATTTTATGTTGGTGTTGCCAACAGTTGTTGCTTGTATACGGTTGAAAGTATAGTGTAGTAGTATTACCAAATACCTATAACGTTAATAAGTCTTGCGGATGTACCTACTTAGTAGACTAATTATAAAACCGCGGGAACTAAAAAGGATGCTCTACGGTTGCGCGTCAAAAATGGCGGCTGCTATTGGTCGATTGATTTCGCGTTTAAAGCTCTATTCACATTACGAGTCCGGTGCGCCGCGCCGCCGGCAAGCAGTGTTTTTAATTGCACCTGCGGTCCTCAGTGGACCTTCTGTCCTCAACGTACTCAGTGCCTGTATTATCAAGTACTATATCTGTACTGCAGTGATTGATTACGATTAATTAAGCCGGTGTTCTATTTAGAAAGGTCGTAAATGGGACATCGTATAAATCACGATCAGCTAATGTTTATTACTCAATAGACCGAGATCCGACCGTAAAATTATGCACCTCTGGTACAATTTTTTCCACCTATCTGTTTGGGAAATAAATTAGGTGCCATCGGAAGGAAACCAAAAATGACTTATCTCTAAAGAACTGGAAAAACTAGGGTTGCCACCTTTCAGTCTGCCGCAACTCTAGGGTTGCCAGGTTCAAAAAAGTCATTTTTGGTTTCCTTCCGATGGCACCTAATTTATTTCCCAAACAGGTAGGTGGAAAAAATTGTACCAAAAATAATAATGGTACTTGCGGCAAGATTTTGCTAGGCATCCCGGTGGCGTTGTATGAACCCATGTGTTTTTCAATTCACTTAAATGACATTTCGTTCGCGAAACAAATAGGTGCATAATTTTACGGTCGGATCTCGGTCTATTACCTTCCTATCTATGGGAATTTTTATTTACTGTTATGGAATAGGTTTATAATTATTTGTGTTCCGCGTTATGGCTACTGCGGATCTAAAATACAAGGTGTAAGTGACAGAATAGCAAATATTGAAACGGTGAATTCAGACCATCAAACTGAACAACTTTCACTAAGGAACTACCTAAGGAGACGCGAAAAAAATCAGCTGTCCCATACATATGAATCGGGTAGGTACAGCAGTTGTGTATGAAACAGCTTTTTTTGTTCGCGTTTCCTGGGGGTGCGGTGGCTCCGTAGTGAAAGTTGTTCAGTTTGATGGTCTGAATTCACCGTTTCAGTATTCCTGTCACTTACACCCTGTATATCTTCAGAGGTACAATTAGTAGGTAATACAGGGTGTTTGGGGTAAACAGTTGTATTACTTTAAGAGGTGTTTGTACCCATTATACTGAACAACGTTCCCTAAAAAACATAACGGAAATTAGAATTTTTTTTTACTTAATTCATACAAACGTTTGATCAGCATTTAGTAAGTTGTTAACATTTTTTTAACTAATATCCTATAGGTTTCTTAGGGAAAGTTGATCAGTATCACGGGTACAATCACCCCTAAAATTAATGCAACTGTTTACCCGAACACTCTGTATAATATGCAAATTAGCAGATAGAACGTTTGTATGAAAAGTTGATTTTTTTTTGTTGCGAATTTTACTTTGTTACTCTTGGAAAGTTGTTCAGTATTATGAGTAGATATACAATCAACCCATTAAAGTAATGCAACTGTCTACAACATCCTGTATCAGGTCATTCTTAATACTTAATTATGCTGACGGTTTTTAAGGAGATAATCAGACCCATCAAACTGAACAAATTTCTCTATGGGACTAACATCACAATAAAAAAATCTGATTTCTCATACATTTGGGTCGAGTAGGCTTGCAGTTTTGAATTTAACAGCTATTCTAGTAATTTTTCGAGTTTTTTATTTCCATAGAGAAAGTTGTTCCGTTTGATGGCCTGGTGTTTTTTTCAAACTACCAGTAGATGGCGCTACGTCCATTAAAGATGATAGTGTTAAAAAATTTGGATTTCAGACGTAATCGCTCGGTAACTTCATTGGACGAAAGCACAACCCCGGTTTGGCAGGCTGTGGGTCCAGTCCAAGAAAAAATTTTTTATCTTTAATATAACTTTCTACTTAATTGCACGATAAATAACAGAGTAAACATCTTTTTCTGCCAAGTTGGCAAGACCTTTCGCAAAGTTATAAAGTAAGAAAATTAAATTTTTGTAAGCACTTACCGGGGCGTCACCTCTTAAGAGCCTGGCTCTCGTGTTCCTGCGACGATTTATTGCATTGCTTGGAGTGCAGTGGAAGATAAGTGACATTTCTTTAAGGCTAGTGAATAAGGTTCAATGTCGAAGTCACGTTGCGGGTGCTGACACGAGCACTTGTCTCGCGTGGTGTTCGTGCGAGTCGCGTTTTTGACTGCCACGAGGCTCCACAATCCGCAATCTCTTTTTGTTCTTAATTAAAAACAATCCCTGAGATTGGGATACATACTCCCACAAACAACTTGACACTGGCGGAAATGCAATGCGAACGCACAAACAAAACTCCAGAAAAGATATACAACGTGTTAATGAATAAGCGCAAAATCTCATACACCCCAACTTATTTATGACAGAATAATTAGATTGAAACAATAATTTCATTATTTTGATACTTAAAATTTAAAGTTATTCGCATTTTAAGTTTTGAAGCAAAAATGATTTTTATCATTTTAGCAATGAATGAAAGCGCTGACGTGCTCATGGATACATTTTTAGAATCTTGTTTTGGTAGTAAGTAGGGTGAGAGCGCCCGAGCGGAGGGTTGTGATCGAGTTCAGTAAATTTTAAATGTTACAAACAAATTATTCAATATTTTGAAAAAAATTACCTATGTTGAAACCATGAGAATTCAATTCTGCTCTCGATTCTAAACAAACTACTTTCTAGTTTTGCGTTAATTCATTAACACGTTGTGTTTAAAAAAAAAGATTGACTGTCACCTGCTTTTCATGTCTCTGAATGACGTCAGCGGTTGGATGAATGACGGAGACCGAAAGACGAGTGTGGGGTTTCTAGATTAGGTAGGTAATGATTCTGCTCCTTAAACGGGCTAACCAACGATTGTTCTACGACTACGAAAATAATACAGATTTTGATGTTTATATGACTGATCTACTCGCGCGCGACGCGCCTCTGCCGCTGCATAGAAAAGGACCTCTTATTGCACTTTTCAGAGATAGACTTTTTCAAGTCGTGATATTCATATTAGAGGGGCTGGTTTGTTTGTGACGTTAGCTATATTTTCTATTCTTCTTGATAGAAAGGCTTACTAAGTGACTATTTGACCTTTCATCACTTACCTATATTGGCCGCGCCAAAAAAGAAGACGAAATAAAAGACGCCATCTTCCATACAAAAACCAGCATTGTTTTTATACGTTGTAAGTATAGGAAGGTAGATTTTTGTACCCATTAAAATCTTAAGTCGTGATTTATTTTTTTGAATAAATACTACTTTTAAAAATAATGAACAAAAGACAATTTTGTAGATTGGTACCAATGCCTATAGGGTTAGCATGGCAGCGTGACTAGCTCTTTCATTTGTCGCTCGTATCGTGCTAGGCGCTTCCACAGTTCTAGAAGCCCGACGTTCGCAAACACACGGACAAGTTAAAACAGTTTCATGGACTACGGAACCCTAAAATCCTAAAAAAAGATAATGAAACTTGGATAATCATGTCCCCTTTTTACAAAACCGTTCATAATTTCAGAAATAGGAATCGACAGATAATTAAGGTATGGTCTTGACCTAAAACTCGTATTATGCACTTGCTTTCAAAAATTTCTTTTTACATTGCGTTTTGTTGTAAATAAAGGGATTTTTTAAATCTGCCCAAAAACAATTTCCTTCACGTAAAGAAGCATTTGAAAAAAGGACACTGTCCAATTTAAAATGGAATACTTATAAACACGACTGTACAAAAAGTTGATAACACTTCATATCTCGACTTAAATAAAGAGTTTAACATTCAATTAACAATCATTATTGTCTGCGACACCACACTGTTATTATATTTTACCTACTTGTGAATAATTTACAAATAAACAGTTGTTGATAGATAGATATCGAGCGAACTTTGACTAACAAACAAACGATCAGATCATTAATTATGGATTACTAAAACTGTGACAAAAACTACTAAAATGGGTATGTATAAATTAAACTTGATAATATTTTGTCAGTATAGAAACATTAACAATGCATTCTACTCGTCAAATTGAACAACTCAATATGGATCCAATTTCGTAAACGCAAAAATTTTATTAACGATTCCTATAGGTATAATACAAAACTGAAGTACGATTTCCAAGTTGGCTAAATAGTATTAGTTGTTCAGTTTGACGAATAGAATGAAAGGTTAAAGCATGCTATATGTTATCTTAGTACAAACTAGTCGGTCGGCAAAGTCAGTGAAGGAAAACATCGTGAGGAAACCTGCATGCTTCAATTTCGAGGCATGTATTGTACCCACTGTACATTATAAGTGGCGACGGGCTCACCCCCCGTCGCACTGGACAGAGTTTCGGTACTACTGGTGAAACGTGGATGTTCTGAGGTTTCAGAATATCTCTGACTACCCCCTCGGGGAATATAGTCGTGAGCATATGCATGCATGCAGTACAAACTAAGTAGAACGCTGATAGACAGCTTCCGACATCTATCGGTGACGTTTTGAAGCACTATGTGTTGAAATTTGAGTTCGTATCTAAACTGGAGCGATAACGCGCTACACCTCACCGCTGCGCTGTAGTAGTGAGAGATTTCGCCCATATCAATCTCTGTCTTGTTGGTCTAGTGGTTACAACCGGGTCACGATTCAGGTGATTATGGTTCGAGTCTTGTGTCGGCCGGCCGTCTTATTCAATTTATTTTCCAATGTGGCTCCCCCTTTTGCTAATAAGCGGCAACGATAATAATTAAGACGTCCTTAAATCCCAGGCGACTTTCCTATCTATATCCAATATACATATTAATCTATGGGTTAAAGTTTCCGCAGTATGTAAAATTGTATCTTGCTTACAGTAGCGATAGGTTATGTTTTTAAGAGTTTTAACGTTTATTGATTGATTGAAACTTATACATTTCGATGTTTTTTTCGCCAAGTACAAATATCTACTCATGTACCTCATTCATATTCGTATTCTTACGAATATTTCTATGTTTCGACCCCACGTCCCTCTACTTCGTAAGCGGACTCAAAAACCAGGTTAAATTGAACCACCGTGATGGATGACCTAATGAAAAACGTTTCTTGTTATCCTCTTTGTATATATAATACCGGTTTGTAATCTTTATTCACCGCAACTATGATTTAAACGTTCATTCCTTATTTAGCAACCTTGAGAACAAACGGAAAATCATTCTTAGAAAGTCGCAACGGGGGTAGTTTTATTCTTTGCCACCAACTAACTAAAACTACTAGGAACTAGAATGTTACGGCTACATGTATTGATTAATTTTTTCCAGGTAAATCGACTTGTATGTTTATGCTGCTAGCCATATCAGTATACAAGATATCAGAAGTACAGAGCAATTGTGTGCTGACGTCGCCAGGATGTGTAGGCGGTGAAACGAAGTCGGCGTCTGTTGAATGCGTACAAACTACTGATAGTTTTGTGGCGGTGGTATTACAACGGCATTGCTTTGGATATCATAAAAAAATACATAGGAATAGTAGAGATTTCTACAATTTAGATTCCAACTTTAATATATTATTAAAAATGTCCCAATTTAACTTTTACAGTGATCCTTTTTATAATATGAGATATTTAGAAATCTATGTTAAAACAATCGTTATTGAAAATTCGAATTTTTTTGTCTCAATGCCTACGGGATTTTATGATTTTGAAAATGTAAAGAATATTGCTATAAATCATAATACTATAGAAAAGCTTAATTTAAATAAATTTGTTGGAATGAAAAATTTGATGAAGCTTGACGCCTCCTTTAACTCCATATCAGTTTTAGAGGAAGAGGAAGATGGATCGAACACGGGACCTACATCGACGACTTCTATCGATTTGAGTCATAATAGCATTGAAAACGTACCAGATAATTGTTTTATCCACTTTAATAAACTGAAACATTTAAATTTATCTCATAATTCGATAAGTAATCTTAATATTCTCACATTTGAAGGGATATCTCAACTAGAAACCCTAGACCTATCTAATAATAAACTATCAAAAATTGGACACACTTTAGTGAGATTTGTGAATTTGATAGAGCTGTCGTTAGCTCACAATGATCTCCATGCTATAATTGAGACGAATTTTAACACGATGGCTAATTTAAAAAAGTTGAATGTAAGTGCCAACAAACTATCAAAAATCGAAAATTATGCTTTTCAAGGTCTTTTAAGTCTAACAGAACTAGATTTAACGAATAATAATATTTCAATCATTCGAAATTCATTGTTTAAAAACAACAGTGCATTGCATTTACTTCATCTTTCTCAAAATTATATTTACTTGATAGAACCGGGGACATTTGAAGGTAAAAATATAACTTCCTTCCTTTTTGAAAACAATAATCTCACAGGTCCTTTACTGCAAGCGACGTTTGAAGGAATCTATACAAATAGTTTAGATCTAAGTAAAGAAATGATCACGTCGTTGGAATCAGAAGTATTCAGAAATTCACATATAAATTCATTGAATTTGAGCTCAAATTTAATTAGCAGTATTACAAACACATCCTTTACTTTAATAAATAATTTGACAGAACTTGATTTATCTAATAACAAAATCAGTACTATTGACTTTGTAACAACGGATATTAAAGATCTCGTAGTACTCGATGTTCGAAATAACTCATTGAGGAAGATCGTAAAGAGCACGTTTAAAAATATGACAAAGTTAAGCAAGTTAGATTTGTCTTATAATTATATATCTGAGATACAGACAAAATCGTTCCAAGATATGGAAAAATTAGAAACATTGGAATTGCAATACAACGTTTTATCCAAGTCTCTAGAAGCTAACACTTTCAAGGGGTTATCATCTCTCACAGAATTGCAATTTTCTTTCATAAGAGTTCCTTCCTTTCAAAATGATTCGTTTTCTGGCTTGAATTCTCTCAGAATACTCAACTCGTCTCACGGTGAGTTAACAAACGTGGAATTTAATGCCTTCAAAGACACAGGGTCCATCGAAATATTAGATCTATCTAATAACTTACTAGACTTTTTTTCCATCAATACATCTTGTTTCCCAATAATAGAAGAGCTGTATTTGAATGATAATAAAATAACAAATGTAACAAACACTACGTTCTCAGGTTTAAAGCATCTGATCATATTAAATTTAAATAATAACAATATTATGATATTGGGACCTTCTGTATTTCTTACTTTGTCAAGCATTCAGGTTCTAGGTTTGTCGTCAAATGGTGATGTTAAAATAAATAGTGTTGTTTTTGATAATCTAACAAAATTAACAGAAGTCCATCTAAGAAATAACAAGAAACAAATAAGTTTTCAAAATGTGACTACCTCTACTATAAAACGATTGGATTTATCTTCTTGTCAAATAGAAAATGCTAATAATATATTTATTTTCAATTTGCATAATTTGGAAATTTTGAATATGAGTGTTAATAAAATAGCCTTTGTTGATAAATTTACGTTTCAGAGTTTGCCTGATTTATTATGGCTTGACTTAAGTTTCAATGTAATATCATTTATACAACCAGGGTCCTTCCTAAAAATGAATGGTATTAAGATCTTAAACTTACACGGAAACGATTTACCAGCTTTACAGTTCGGAACTTTAGACGGCTTAAAAGAGCTGCAGGTGCTTAATCTCTCAAGTAATGCGTTACACAGCATTGAAATAAGCATGTTGCACACAACACCACGTATTTATAAAATAGCTCTAGATGATAATGCTATTGAAGATTTGAAATTTCACCAATTCTCAGATACAACTATCAAAGAAATATCCATTGGAGGGAATCCCATTAGTTGTGCAGTTTTTATGACTTTAAGAAAAGGCCGCCGTTATGTTTATGCCTTTAAGCCCCTTAAAGGCATAAACATAACGGCGGAAAAATTTGATTATCATTCAGAAAATGTTGACGGGATCAGATGTAGATCTGATTTAAAATTTAACAAGAGCGCGATTTGGCCTATTTTGAACAACACTGATGTGAATGCCACGTTTGCTTTTGTTTCTTTGAAAAATGCTATAGAAAAATTTGCTGTAGCAATTGAAAAATTTAGTAGTAAAAATGAGAATCATGAACATTTTTCAGAATTTACAAGCAATTTCACAACTATATTAGAGTCCTTAGAAAGACGTTTTGCTAATTATAATAATAATAAGGATTTACAGTTAATCAATATAAACAACATGACACATTTATTACAGTCGATAGATAAACATATTGTGAATATTGAAAATGATATATCTGGTGGAAAAAACAAACCAACAAATTCAAATGCATTTGATGAGTATGTTAGAAATCAAACAATGAAACAATATGCAAATTACCCTGTTAATAATGAGTCAATCGACTATAATTTACATGAAAAATTAAGGAGAATGCTTGATGAAGAGAAGGAAAAAATGTTTATCGAACTAAAGACTATGTTTCAGAATTTGAAAAAAGATAATAAAGTTTCTATTTCTGAAGCTCGATCTGAAGTAAGAAGCGAGAAGGCTGGCGGTAATGGTTCGATGTATTTTATAGCAGTTTGCTTATTCGTTATTATAGTCATCCTCTTGTCTAAGTTTGTATATCAGTTTATTAAGCCAAGGAACAGAGTGTTACGTAGCAATAACTTTCATAGTAGTACTCAGCCGATTGCGAATGTAATTGAAATGGAATAGTTAAGGCGTATCCGCTCGGGAACACGATTCTCCATACTAATTTATGTGAACGAGGGCGTGGCTCCGGTCAGAATTTAGCAGTTTTCTTTGAAAAATGAGATGATTTTTCAAAATATTGTAATGGTATGAGTAAGGTTGTATGGAGAAAGATTGCCATTTTTATTGTTGATTGGCCAGTAATATAACTTACATAGGTTTTTAAATGACCTTTTAAAATACATTAAAAAACAACACATTCATTGCTAGGCTGCATCGGAGCTGTGCTATTAAGGTACAAATAACTTCTAAGGTTGTATGGGAGAAATAGCTTTTTAGCGCTAAGATCGCCTTGTTTTGTATCTTCTGTATTTCTTTATGGTATATTTTGCTGAGTAGGTAATATGTTTCGATTGATTGATTGAAAACGAGTTGATTATTCGGAGCTGTGTTATTAAGGGTGATTAATGTTTTATTTAGCTGTAGTGACAAAAAATCTGAATTCTTGTCTAAAATAGATATGGAATGGGTTTTATTTTCAAACATATGGAATTACGATAGATCAGGTAGAGTAGGTATTATGTTTCGGTTGATGGATTGATAAAGAGTTGATTATTAAAGGATTTGGTTACTTTTTCATGAATCTCGGCACCGATGCGAGCTAGGTCATAAGTTTGAACAAAATAATATTTGTTTTTGTAGTACTATAATTACACAATACTTTCATTAATGGCCGCGATTGTTAAAAAAAATACAATGCCTTTACTCATACCCATTTTCATTTTCTTCCGATCAACAATGTAAGAGTAAAATGGTTCCATTTGGGAAAAAAAAGGTGTGACTTTAGATTCGTTTTTCTTCAGTTTTATTAATTAAAATAGATTTCGAGAAAAACCAAATCTCTTCTCATGTACAGCAGATTGTTCAGTTTTGTTTTCTGCTTAAAAAGTGCCATAGTCAATGTATAAAATGGTTACAAAGTTACCGAATTTTAAGGTAAAACCGCCTTAAGGTATTGAATAGCATCATTTGTTTTGAAATGACTTGTGTTAAAAAACCATGTGCAAAGGACTTTAATTCAATAAAAATATTGCATGCATCAAACTGTGTTTTTATTTTTGATTCGAATTCGAAAATGATAAAAAATTAATCTTAGAAAACTTTTTTCAATTACCGGGTTGGTGCAGCAAAGTTTCTGTACTACTGGTGAAACGTGGATATTCTGAAGTTTCAGAATATCTCTGACTACCCCCTCGGCGAATATAGTCGTGAGCATATGCTTATGCTATGGGTTGGACGAACACTCATGGTAAAGGGTTTACATTTTCCACGCATGCTTAGTTTGTTCAGACATGCTTTCTGTCCTTTCATATTTCTAGGCTCAATACAACAATGCAAAGAACACATTTTTCACGCAAAAGACAATTTGGGTTTTTATATGTAAGGTGGCTTCTTTTTTTCGCCTATTTTTTGGCGCGACCATCAACCAAACTTGTTGAGAATATTTTAGTTCAGAATAAAGTAACAAACAAAACTTGTTAGAACAAGTATATCTCTAACCTCAGTCCGAACGGAGATTATAAAGGCTGGAAGTTGAAAATATATTCATTACATTTACTTCAAGTCTTAAAGGTGTACTTCCGATGCCAGCGGCAGATGCGACTGACGCGCGCGGCTCGCGGCCGATGGCCGATGCGACAATACTAGTTACTATGAAAACGTATGGCACGATTCCGATGCCAGCGACTGACGCGTGCGTCAGACACGCGCGGCCGATAGACATATGGCATATGACACAACCACGCGTCAGACGCGCGCGTCAGTTGCATCGGCCGCTGGCATCGGAAGTGCACCTTTATATCTCCGTTTTGACTGAGTTTAGAGATAAACTTTGTCATAACAAGTTTTACCTGTTACTTTATTCTGAACTATAATATTCAAGTTTCGTTGATTACCGCGTCAAAAAATAGTCGAAACTAAAAAAGGCTCCATTATTAGACATTGGCTAGATATAGGATAGACATATGGCATATGAAAGAACCACGCGTCAGACGCGCGCGTCAGTCGCATCGGCCGCTGGCATTGAAAGTGCACTTACATATCTCCGTTTTGACTGAGTTTAGAGATATACTTTGTCATAACAAGTTTTGTCTGTTACTTTATTCTAAACTATAATATTCAAGTTTCGTTGATTGCCGCGCCAAAAAAATAGTCAAAAATAAAAAAGGCGCCATTATTAGGCATTGGCTTTTCCATGTAAAAAAGGTGTAAAACTATTTAAGTTTACACCCTGTATATCGCTGCAATATGCATCAATGTGAGTCACTTATTCTGGAAACTCAGTTTTTATTAATATGTATTGTTTACTACTTAGCAAATTGCTGCGACATCAATACTCGCTCGCGGTAATCTTATCTATACTTACTATTATAAAGAGGAAAGATTTGTACCTATTTTTGTATGTTTGTATGTTTGTAATGAATAGGCTCAAAAAGTACTGGGCCGATTTAAAAAATTCTTTCACCAATAGAATGCTACATTCTTCCAATTTGACATAGGCAACATTTCATTTTGAAAAAAATTAGGGATCCTTGGTAAAATTTGAACAATGTAACCGAAGGTGTAGAAAAATGAGTCTTAAAATTTATTTGTCTACCCCGTGCGAAGCCGGGACGGGCTGCTAGTCTATTATAAAACCGTAACAGAAGTATGTCTGTAAATTGAAGATATTTAAAAAAAAAAGATAACGATATGGTTTTTAGGTATCCCGGACTCCAAACAAACCTTTTTTAGAACTTTTGTCTGTTTGTTTGATTGTTTGTAATAGCATCACGCAAAAACTACTGAACCGATTTTGATGAAACTTTTGTTTGATAGCTTGTAATTTGACTTAAAATCTGGAATATACTTTGTGCAGATGAAGTCGCGGGTAAACTCTAGTCTTAACTATTATAAAACTGTAACAGAAGTGTGTCTCTACATTGAAGATATTTACATGAAAAATTTTACGATATGGTTTTTAGGTGTCCCTGGCTCCAAATTAACCTTTTTTTATAATTTTTGTCTTTTTTTGTTTGTGACAGCATCACGCAAAAACTACTGATCTTATTATGATGAAACTTGTTTTGTTTAATGGATTATGATTTGACTTAAAATCTGATGTATAATTAGTGCGAACAAAGTCGCGGGTAAACTCTAGTTATCTATAATTTTGTATTATAGTGATAAGCCACGTCCGCTCTTTGTTTCATGATATACGATCGAGTAATTCCCCAATGCATACAGTGTTGCCATGATCGTCGTGTGAAAAATAATTTTATTTATTGTTAGACTACCTATATTTAGTTGGCAAGGTCGTTTAAAAATGTTGATACCAGGAGCCCGATTTCGCTAATTTAAAACATCGAAGTTCTATTCTTATCCAATTTCAGTTCTGATCACATTGCATTCCAATTACTATTCAACTGTGCTGAATTCCGCATCGCGCTAAACTCTATGTTACCGACAGCCTTTAAAGTCTGAGCGATTTGTCAAAACGGCTCTAAAGGCTGTCAAGAGCAGTACCGTGATTACCACAATACCAAAAGTATCAAAAATTATGTTTCGTACGTAGTCAAATCACGGTTCAATCACCGAATATTTACCGCGATTGCAGCCCTGTAATTAGTCTGTAAGTTTTCCTGAAATAAAAAAAACGGTGTTAAGCGTTCATCCTAACTCTAGGCAGGTGCAAATAGAATATGAGCATGGCCGCATAGCCCAGAGCAATTAAAACCTCAGACACTTCAAGCATCAGGTCAAATTGAATGCAAATTCAAATTGAATGTACACCACACGGTCCATACAAACGAAGTCTGGTTAAATTTTTAATACTAACCAATTAAAGTCAATGACATTTTTTCAGAAACAATCTAGAAACTAATTTCTATGCTTGTATGTTGTCAGATGTTCGTTAAAATGAATATTTAAGTGCCTAAGTAAAATGAATAGTGTTAAGTAAAATGAATAGTCAAGTTACAGTGCCTCAAAAATTTCCATGCAAATCTTAAATGAATTCTAGCATTGAAACTGAATATTTTAACGAAAATCGGACAACATACAAGCATAGAGCTTGGTTTCTAGATTATTGACTTTAATTGGTTAGCATAGAAAATATAACCAGACTTCGTTTGTATGCAGCGCGCATTAGCGCTTTCGGAATAAACTTCTCTTAAAGTTGTATACCGCTATAATAGGTATCAAAAGTACATTCTCTGGAACAATGGCTTCTTTATTTCTTCCACCGCTGAGCGCTTCGCGTCGCAACTTCCTGTTAACGTGTACACACGTGTAACGTGTACGCAAAACCAACATAAGCTGGCCCCGCGACGTTAAACATTACTCTACCTACGCGCAGTCAGCTTATTTTGGTTTTGCGTAGCTTGATGTGTCGCCGTGTGTACATTGTAGAGCAGTAGTTGCAAACAACATTTCAAAACCTTCGAAGTCCGTATATTGTGACGGGCAACTACGGAACCCTACCCTGCGCGTGGCCCGACATACACTTGACCGGCTTATAAGGGTGCATTCAGACCATGAATCTAAACAATTTTCCCTTAGGAACATGGGTCGAAAAACGATAATTTTTTGGACCTTTCTTAGAAAAGTGCGGATCGGCCGATCGATTTTGTTGGAACATATTATTATTTTTAATATATTTTATTATGTTCCAACTTAGAAATCCCAACACATTAGACAATTGGGAAGAATTACAGATAATATTAATGATATATTCTCTGTATCGGTGAGGTCATTGAGGTTAGGTTTCTTGTTTGTTTTATTGGTATCATCGATATTTGGTATATTTATTAAATACGTGCGTTTACCAGATTTTAAGTCAGATCATAAGCTATTAAACAAAACAAAAATCATCAAAATCGGTTCAGTAGTTTTTGCGTGATGCTGTTACAAACAAAACAATCAAACAGACTCATATACCAACCTAAATGTGGATGCTTGTAATTGGCCTTTAGCTGACTAAATTTATAAAACTATTTGTTACATATAAAATAAAATAAAATATCCAGTTGCTGAGACGCTCATTAGAGTTATCCCCCATTAAATCTCTTGCTAGTTTTTTTAAATATTTATAATTAATGGACTTTTTGCTTGTGCGTTAGCACCGCATTTCCGCCAATGTTAAGTAGTTTCTGGAAGTATCTATCCCAATCTCAGGGATTGTTTTTGATCAAGAACAAGAAGAGATTGAGGATTGCGGAGCCACGTGGCAGGCAAAAACACGACGCGCGAACAACATGCGAGACAAGTGCTCGGGTCAGAACCTGCAACGTGACTCCTTGCTAGCTTTTACTACGTCAACAAGACAAAAAGTGACAGCAAGAGGTTTAATGGAGGATTAACTTTAATGAGCTTTTCTGCAACTGAGTGTAACAGACAGATACAAATTATAATAAAGGTTGATTTGGAGTCAGGGATACCTAAAAACCTTATTATTGTAACCTTTTTCTTATAATTATCTTCTATGTACACACGGCGACACATCAAGCTATACAAAACCAAAATAAGCTGGCCGCGCGTAGGTCGAGTAACTTATAACGTCGCGAGGCCAGCTTATGGTGGTTTTGTATAGCTTGATGTCTCGCCGTGTGCGCTCACCACACTTCTATTACAGTTTTATAATAGTTTAGACTAGCAGAGCCTGCGACACATCAAAACATATAAAGTTTCAATTGCATAGCTCTTGTACTTTTGATTTTATTGATATCTAAAAAACCTCAATTTCGTTACTGAATCACTCACTGATGATCATCAAAAAAATTCTTAGAGTACTTCCTAAAGTTCTAGAAAGCTGAAATTGATACACAAAAAAACTAAGGAAAACCTTTATACCACGTACTCTACCCATCAACCTGAACAACTTTTACCATGGGAGCAAACCTGTCAGAACACAAAAAATCTGCTGTTCTATACTAAACTGCAATGCCTACACGACTTAAACGTATGAAGCAGGAACTGATATTTTTTTGTCCTGACAGGTTTGCTCCCATAATAAAAGTTGTTCAGTTTGATGGGTAGAGTGCGTGGTTTAATGGTTTGCCTTTAGTTAGTTTACATACTGTATAAATGTACACACGGCGACACATCAAGCTACGAAAAACCAACATAAGCTGGCCGCGCGACGTTATACATTGCTCTACCTATACGCGGCCAGTGTATTTTGGTTTTGTGTACCTTGATGTGTCGCCGTGTGTACAACTTATCTCTGAAGATATTTCTTCCAGCAGACCCGCAACGATTTTTACCGAGCAGAGCGGGTCGGAGCGCAGCGCATTTGACAGTCGATAAAGGAAAATTATCTAGTGAATAGTATTAAAATCTGTAGCTACGTTTACAGGGGTGCTTCGGTTTTAGTATTCGGTAATGCAGTTTTGTTTGAAACAGCAGATTTTTCTTCGCGATTTCGACGTTAGTAAAATTTGTTCAGTTTGATGGTCTGAAGCATCGCCTTATATTTTACTAGGGTGTTTTGTTACACCGTGTATATGAACCTTGCTTGCAGTAGCTCACTTAAATAATAAGCCCTTATCAGTTCTAATGTCTTCAGTAACATTTCCCAAGTAGATTCTGGGAAATAATACTAAGATACAATAACAAATATTTTTAAGATAACAAAACGTTAAGGGGATATAATTCGGAGCGCGCTCCATACAAACGTACTATGGTGTTATTTTCAATACTAAACAATTAAAGTCAATGACATTTTGCTGAAACAATTTTGAAACAAATATCTATGCTTGTATGGAGTCAGATTTTCGTTAAAATATACAGTTTCAATGCTAGGATTAATTTAAGATTTGTATGGAAATCTTTGAGGCACTGTAACTTTAAAACTATACATTTTAACGAAAAACTGACGGTATACAAGCATAAAAATTTGTTTTTAGATTGATTCTGAAAAATGTCATTGAGTTTAATTGGTTAGTATTGAAAATATCACCACAGTACGTTTGTATGAATTTCACTCCGAATTATATCCTCTTAATCTTTATCGGTCTTTTCGTTCCTGACTCAGTCTACAATGGAGTTATGACCTCGCGGTTTTTACCTATGAATAAATAAATAAATAATAAATATCTTGGACATTGTCACACAAATTATCTAGTCACATTTAAAGTACCAGAATCTAGCCTGGACTTGTGTTATGATGACTAGACAACGATATAGAATAAATATATAGATACAAACGTCCATGACTCGGGTACAAATATTAATATTCATCATACAAATATTTGTCCCTTACGGGATTCGAACCCGCGACCCTCGGCACAGCAGGCAGGTTCACTACCGACTGTGCTATCGGGCCGTCGAATGAATAAGTCTCTCTTTCTACCTATGAAACTGCCTCCGTGGTCTAATGGTTAAGAGCATTGTGTTCTTGACACGGAGGTCGCAGGTTCGATTCCCACGGGGGACACCTAGAGATATGTCACTTTGTGCGTATATACCCAGTTGGTTAGGACATTTCAGGCCGAATCACCTGATTGTCTGAAAGAAAGATGATTCCGTGCTTCGGATGGCATGTTAAGCCGTTGGTCCCGGCTACTATCTCTCGTAGTAGTAGTCGTTACATAAAAACCACATCAGAGGCCGTAAGGCGATCTGACAAAACTCTGACACCAGGGCATGCCCACGCGATAAGAAGTGAATTTTTAGAAAACCGGGCGCGCGTGTCGGGCCACTCGCAATGTAGGGTTCCGTAGTTGCCCGTCACAATAAGCTGAATTTTTACTTCTACAAGTATATTTTATAAGTTGGTCGACTAGGTATTACTCGTTAACTTGTAAAGCCTACCTAAGCTGTGATAGGTTTTCTTTTAACTTCGTTATTATACTAATGCCGTATTTGATCACATATCCAAAAACAACCGTTTAGCAGGCAGGGGATGACGACGACGATGACGACGACACTTAACTCTAACAAAAATTAGCACTTCGGGTCGAAAAAGAAAATTCATTCCTACTTTACGTGTAGGTACGAGAGGAAAAAATTTTTTTTTCAAGTTTTAGTTTAGCATTTTATCACCGTGATTAACACGTATGCCAAATTAAATGCCTTCCCTGAAGAAAACCTCCCAAAAACGCCGCTTTTCAGTGGTTTTTCGTGATTTCCTCCAAAAACAAACGATTTTTTTTTAATTTTATCCTCTGGTAGCCCTCGTCGATAAGTGTCTTTTGATTCAATCATTCATCTAGCCCAAAAACTCACGACACCAGAGCGAATTTGTACTTTCGCTGAAAATTCCCCTTCTGAAGCGATCGAAAAAACAAAAACATTCAATGTTGAAATGTAAGAAAGATTCTAAATTTTCATTCAAAACTTGTTTCAAGTTTGTATTCATATCAATTTATTGATGTGAAAAGATTTGACAGAGTGACGTAGGTACGTAACGTTATAATTAATTGATTCACAAATTGAATAACATTTTGTTACCGTGACCCTAAAAAAAGAGAATAAAAAGAGAGTAAAAAGACTTGTGAAGATAACAAGTGAGCACATTTTTGTGAGAAGCGTGAAACGATAAACACGCCTCAAATTTTTGTGACACAACAATTATAATAATTGTGTATTAATCTCAAACTTTGTTGGTAAGTTTTTATTTTTTATTATAATTTATAACCTATATCATTAATCATCTATTATCTTCTATACCTACGTTATTAAAAAATTTTAAGCTTGGCGTGGGTGTACCCAGGGCGACACATCAAGCTAAGCAAAACCATAATAAGCTGGCCGCGCGCAGGTAGAGTAATGTGTAACGTCTCGCGGCCAGCTTATATTGGTTTTTGTAGCTAGATTTGTTGCCGTGTTACATTGATGATATTTGCAAAAAATTTAGGTATTAGGGGCGTTTAGAAAACGTAATAAAATGCATATAGAGACCATTTTTAGAATTTGTGTCTGCTTATCTGTTTGTTTTTGCACGTGTCACTTAAAAATTAATATGACTGAACCGATTTGGGTTTTCACACAAACGTAGGGCTTAGTTTTAATTAACATTTAGGCTTTGTTTCATCGTAATAGGTCCGTTCAATTAAAAGTTATGAGTATTTAAAGTATGTGGTCTGCGCGGGCGCTGCTAGTTTGTAAAATAAATCTAGGTAAACAAAGTATTATTGTGACCTAATTAATGGAGTGGTAATATTGTAGAGTTACTGGCCGCATCTTCTCTACAGCGACAACACGATCCGACGCGGTGGTAGCTTTAAAAAAGATTTGATATTTGATAAGTGTGCTGCAAGCTCCTATATTGAATAAATTATATTGACTTTGACTTTGACTTTGGTGGTAGATTCAAAAACATGACGTCAGAAAGTTATCTATGTGATATTATTTTGAATAAACAATTGTGAATTTAGAATTTTGTCAAAGTTTCGATCATCGATCGATATCAAAGCCCGATTCAGTCTGTATCAAATCGACATAGTGTTTTATAACAGTTCTTTGCGACTCTATTTCTTAATGTTTTAGTAAATTAAGTTTAATGTTCAAAAACAATGGATAACGATGTTCAAAGACACAAGGCATTACTTAAAAAATGCCTAATACGGCCATAATTCGTTACTGATCTTGTAAACTATACATACAAACATGTGTTGCTTGTTTAAAGGTATGGGATTATATGCATATTAAATAATAACTTACTTATTTATTGTTGCAGATTCCTGGAAGCTGTCACTAAAATGAATCATTTGCTATGTAAGTTAAATCTTTTTGTATTCCATGCATCGATTAATATCCTTAATATATAATATATAAGCACATGATTAAATATCCTTACAGATTGATAGCTTCATACTAGTGACTTTCGGTGCTCTGCTCTCACCAGCGATCTGCTGTCATTCATTGCTGAAATGATAACAAATAATTTTTACCCGAAAATTTAAAGTTATTATTGTTTCAATCTAATGAAAATAAAGAAATTATTGTTTTAATCTAATTATTTTATTGTAAATCAGTTGGGGTGTATTAAGTTTTGCGTTTATTCATTAACACGGTCATAAACATTGGTCCCCTTAAAAATGGATTTGTATTTTTGTAAAACCTTGTATAATACTGGTTAAGAAATTACGCTACGGTATCAGGAACTTACTTGGTATTTTCAAGCTTCCTTCATTCGCTCCAACATTTTACTTTAATATTACACACCAATATACAGTCTTAACTATTCACAACGCTCTGGTAAACATTGAGCACGCTCTTATTGCTTTTAACCTTTTCATGCTTTACTATTCTTCTGTATTTATAATGACCTTTATTTGTACCTATATTTTAATCGCTTCGGTGTACAGATTTTTCATTTCGGTGGATTCTTTTAATTCTGCTGGCGTTTAAAAAACAATATAATTTTTCTCAGTAATCACTCACTCTCACTCAATCAGTCTCACTATTTATGATATTTGTGCCCCCTAACATGCAATTAAATAATAAGTAAAAACCTTAAATAAAAAAACCTCACCGAAATGAGATAAAAATCACAAATTTTGAAATTGACCCACTAACTGTAGTTTGGTATTCTCGCGCAGTTAATATGAAAATATGATTTTTTGACATCATTTTCGATAGGATTCGTGATTGTTTTATACCAAATTAATCAATAATAAAAACACCCGTTATTTGGGTTTTTACCCACATAAATGCCCGGCGTATTCCCAATTGGTTATAAATAGCCCAGGAAAATTGGATAAATCAGGAGATGTAATTCCCGGAGTATTGGAACTTTTTTCGCTTATTTTTGCGGAATCTATAGGTCATATCGAAAAGTTTTATAAGTACAAATTAAACCTGACAAAATTTCCTACAAAACAAGTGTATACACTTTTGTCATATGACTTTGAGGGCTACAGTGCCGAGAAAATAACAGCATTTCAAAAATAATGAAATTCCTATGGCGACATACAAGGAAATAAATCTCTGTCACAGAGAGCTTAGTCAAATTTGGTTCCCGGTGAAAAAAATCCAAGATGGCTGCCATGGCAAACGCCAGAGCAGCTTTTAAAGGTTCACCGATCCGATTGAAATTTTTTTCCCGGTTACAAATTTTTAGGTGGTTTAGGTGTTGTTGATTAGGAATAATAAATTATTTTCCTTTTTATCAACTTTCATGAGTATCGCCATAAAAATTTCGTATTTTTTTAAATATTGTTACTTTTTTGGCCTTGTTGCCCTCAAACAAACAGACAGACAAGGATTCTAAAAATGGTTGATTTGGAGTCAAGGACATCTAAAAGCCATATACAACGTGTTAATGAATTAACGCAAAACTAGAAAGTAGTTTGTTTGGAATCGAGAGCTGAATCGAATTATCATGTTTACAATATAGGTAATTTTTTTCAAAATATTAAATAATTTGTTTGTCAAATTTTAAATTTACTAAACCCGATCTCAACCCACCGCTCGGGCACTCTTACCCTACTTAATACCAAAACGAGGTTCTTAAAATGTATCCATGAGCCCGCTAGCGCTTTCATTCATTGCTGAAATGATAACAAATCATTTTTGCCTCAAAACTTAAAATGCGAATAAATTTAAATTTTAACTATCAAAATAATGAAATTTTTGTTTTAATCTAATTATTTTGTTATAAATCAGTTGGGGTATATGAGGTTTTGCGCTTATTCATTAACACGTTGTGTAGTCTTTTTCTTGTAAAATAATATCAGACACACTTCTGTTACAGTATTATAATAGTTTAGATAATTATGTTACGAGTCACGTTGCAGGGTTTGCCCCGAACACTTGTCTTTCGCGTGGTGTTCGCTCGGTTCGCGTTTCAGCCTGCCACGAGGCTCCGCAGTCCTTCTCAGTTCAGTTCACTTTGTGTTCTTACTCAAAAACAATCCTCGAGATTGAATAGATACTCCCTCAAACCACTTGACACTGGCGGAGATGCGGTGCTTACGCACAAGCAAAAAGTTCATTCATTATTTTTTTTAAATGATGTTACCCCAATTCTTGTTTTTTTTTACAGATGAACTTCTAGCACTCAGTCTGCTGGTGCCATGGTGTTATTCTCTGGAGACATGCGGCGCCAGTATTTACGAATGTAGCGATTGTGAATGTAACGTTACTTCTCAGTTACATTCTGTTGAATTGTGTGAAAGTTATTTGAACATTGACGACTTGGATCGTTGTCACGATAATTATGCGGATGAAATTTGGAGGCTTGATGAGGAATTTGAATTATTTGCATATACTGAGCCGGTTCCGATAAAGAGATTAAATGTAAAAATAGTAACCAAAAGTGTAAGCAACGTCAGTAGTCCGTATAAATATCGCTATAAAGGTTACTTTGTCATAAATAATTTTCTCTTGACTGACTACATATATTCTATAGACTTCAGCAACCAACAATATGACCATTTTCCGATTTCAACAAAAATGAGAGCTCTGCGTAAGATTAATTTATCTAGAAATGTTTTGACTCAAGCAAAATTGTCCAATCGTAATAAACTATCAGCCTTATCCGAAATAGATTTTTCGTACAATAAAATAAAAACGATTAAAATAAGAAATTCAGAATATCCTTACAAAAAGATGAAAATATTAAATCTGTCCCATAATTACTTGGTTACTATACCGGATGCCATATTTACTGCTACGCCGAAATTGGAAACCATTGATTTATCTTATAACCATATTGAGACTTTAAGTGAACTGACTTTCAAGGGCATTAACAAATTAACGAATTTGTATGTATCGCATAACCGTATATCAAGTATAGACAATGCTCTACAAAGATTGAATTTTCTTAAAGAAATTGACCTCAGTCATAATGCGATTGAGATAATAAAAAGTCATGATTTTGCAAACTTGGTTGACTTGAGAAACCTTGATTTGAGTTCAAACAAGTTTCTGGTGATAGAAAAAAATGCATTTAACACAATGATTTGTTTAAGAGTTCTTGACATAAGTAATAATATGATAGAGTCTATACACAAAAATACATTTTCAAATAATCATAAATTAAAAAACATAAATTTATCTCATAACAATCTAACAAAACTGCCAAAAGATTTATTCAAAGGCAAACATTTGTCGTCATTTACAATAAAAGGTAACCCTTTGGAAGGTGCAAGGTTTAAAAATTAACGTCTATTTTAAGGTTACGCATTTTTCGAACTTGAAAAAATGAATATAGTTCTACAGCAAAATAATAACATACAAACACTTTCTATTGACGCATTTAGAAGCCTTAAGAATTTGCAGGTGTTAGATTTGTCCAACAATCATTATTACAAACAAATTATAATTACCAAGTTAATTAACAAATCATAATAAAATAAAAATTTGGCCCAAGTAAAAACTAAATACAGATTTTAAAAGCTTCAATTTTCAGATTTGTGAAAAATAAAATATTTCAATTTAAAAATAATTATTTTCATCTTTACGATTTTTTTATAATCTAGTTAGAGGAAAGTAAGGAAAGCACAATAATTTGATGAATGAAATTGTTTGCCGATCCTATGTTTCCGGCACTATGTTGAAAACCATAAATAATGGTTCATTTAAAGGTTTGGATTAATTGAAAAACATGAACTTATATCATAGCAATATTAGTGAAATTCAGTATAATTCTTTTATAGAAACTGCATGGTGCATTAGAAAGCATTGATTTGTCATTTAATTAACTTATCTACCAATAAAGTATCTCACCGATCCCAGCTACCCAATCCGCCGCGTAGCCCCAGCAACGTCCTATGCCGAGGTCCGTACCCCTCTGGGTGCCACTAGGTCGGTTGGCATTCATTCATTTGGCTCGGTAGACCCTTCGTGGTCCCTCCAATAGTCCGCAGTAAAAAGCAGTAACTGCTCCCTGAGCAACGCTCTATTAGTCATTTAAAAAAAAAAAGTAAGGAGAGTTCCTGTTCCAATCAATTCCTTGAAATAATAACACATTTCATTATTTAAATACACAAGATAGAACAAGACAAGATAACTGTAGAAAATCAGTTTTACTATACTAGACTGAAGAAACTACGCAGAAAACTAAATAAAACCATCTATAACAAATACTACGTACGAAATTTTTCAACATCATCATTAGCCTATATATGCCCCTTCTTTATATGCCAATAGTTAATAGAAAAATACAATGTGTTAATGATTTAACACAAAACTAGATAGTAGTTTGTTTAGAATCGAGAGAAGAATCGAATAATCACGATTTCAATATAGGTAATTTTTCCAAAATATTAAAAAATTTGTTTGTAAAATTTAAAATTTACTGAACTCAATCTCAACCCACCGCTCAGGCACTCTCACCCTACTTCCTACCAAAACAAGATTCTTAAAATGTATCCATGAGCACTTTAGCGCTTTCATTCATTGCTGACATGATAGCAAATCATTTTTGCCTCAAAACTTAAAATGTGAATAACTTTAAATTTTAACTATGAAAATAATTATATTATTGTTTCAATCTAATTATTTTATTTTAAATCAGTTGGGATGTATGAGGTTTTGCGCTTATTCATTAACACGTTGTATATTTTGATAGAACTATGCCTATAGTAGGTATAGAGTAATTTAAAAAAAACTAGCCTGGACCTGTAGTGGGTAAAAATTTAACCGGACCTTCGGACTTGACTAGTTTAGGAGCCAGAACCGTATTAAATTTTGTTACCTAGTACCTACCTAAGAGGATATAATTCGGAGCGCGCTCCATACAAACGTACTATGGTGATATTTTCAATACTAACCAATTAAACTCAATAATTTTTTTCAGAATCAATCTAAAAACAAATTTCTATGCTTGTATAGAGTCAGATTTTCGTTAAAATGTATAGTTTTAAAGTTACAGTGTCTCAAAGATTTCCATACAAATCTTAAATTAATCCTAGCATTGAAACTGTATATTTCAACGAAAATCTGACTCCATACATGCATAGATATTTGTTTCAAGATTGTTTCTGAAAAATGTCACTGACTTTAATTCGTTATTATTGAAAATATCACCATAGTACGTTTGTATGGAGCGCGCACCGAATTATATCCCCTTAAAAGTTGTTAAATTCAATAAATGATGTTATATCTTTATTTCTGTTTACTATTTTATTTATTTCTGTAATCTATAATAATGTTACTAGTTTCGAAAGATACTTCATAAGTTTTTTCTTTTTAAACCATGTTCTTATTATTATAGCGGTTCGCGATAAATTTAATAGTTACTGATAAGAACACCTTTGACTAATTATACTAAGGACTAGCCTTGCGGTAGCATTTCCACTCTGCCACGGTATAAGCAAAATTGATCTTGTGCGTATACATTCAATTTTACACCTTATCACTAAACGAGACAGCCTATAATTGCGAAATAATAACATCGAACTTAAAACGTTTGGGGTTCACACGAGACTACTTTTCATGATATTTAACATTCAAAATTAGAATCTAAAGTTTTGGGGAATAAAATCCAAAGTTGCGGATTTCATGTTACCTCGCCCCCCGCAAAAAGTGGCAGAAATGTTTGTTAGTAGAATTACACGCGTAACTAGTCCATATAATAATTAGTCAAAGAAGAACACTGATGTACATCTATTAGAAACAAACAGTCATGTTATGTTAATTATCTTATTATATAAAAATATGGGATAATAAATCCCATTGAACTATCATGTTAAAAAAATTTACCCTTAAATTGTTTAGGTTATTATTGTTATAGATTAATTTGAATTATATTTTTAACACAGAAATGGTAAATGTTTGATTTTTTTCTTATTACTTTCTACTTTTACTTTTTACTATACTTCATTCCAAATAAGGCAAGATTTTTTCGGTTCCCATTTCGCTTTCTGGCCAATTCTGATTACCAAATGTAATTAATTTATTGGATACATATACTATCTGACATATCTTGGACGTTACTAAAGCTGTTCTAAGAATAAGAGAGAGGAAGTGTTTCAAATCTCTGTTTCTGTAATGCAAAATAGCCTTAAAATTTCGTTGTTTTTTTGAATGGAGTATAGGGTGTTTTGTTACACCCTGTATGTTGCATCTCATCCATGCGTCTGTGGCAACGCCAGTAGCGTAGCGAGGGGGGGGGGGGGGGCAAGGGGGGATATGCCCCGGGCGGCACTTTACTAGGGGCGGCAAATTCAGGAAAAATATAGATTGATAGAGATGCCTATGACCAATTCGTAGAGCTGAGAAAAGATCGATTATTTAGGTAAATGATTTTTTTTTAATTACATTGAAATGTTCACTACCTTCGTATATTGTAAGTTACAAAAATATTTTAGGATCAATCAATAAAATGTATAAAATTAAAAAGGGAAAAGTTATCAATTATTTTTTGTATTAATTATCATTAAGATATGTAATAAAGTGCACTTCCGATGCCAGCGGCCGATGCGACTAACGCGCGCGCTGACGCGTGGTTCTGTCATATGCCATATTATGTCTATCGCATCGGCCGCGCGCGTCTGTCGCACGGTGTATATTTTAACGAAAATCTGATACGACACAAGCATACAGATTTGTTCCTAGATTATTTATGCAAAATGTCATTGAGTTTAATTGGTTAGTATTGAAAATATCACCAGACTTCGTTTTTAAAAAAACCTAGTGCCTTGGTTAGTGGCAGATTGTGATACTTATATCGCCAGGATAGTCCATGCCGCTATGTTTTCCTGAAAGATTACCTCGTTGCGCATACTACTAGCTAAATTTCATCACAGCAGACTTAAACCCTCACCTTGAACTAAATTTTTGAAAATGTTCTTAGTGAAAAAACCTGGTGCCTTGGTTAGTGGCAGATTGTGATACTTATATCGCCAGGATAGTCCATGCCGCTATGTTTTCCTGAAAGATTACATCGTTGCACATCCTACTAGCTAAATTTCATCACAGCAGACTTAAACCCTCACCTTGAACGAAATTTTTGAAAATGTTCCTAGTGAAAAAACCTAGTGCCTTGGTTAATGACAGATTGTGATGCTTATATCGCCAGGATAGTCCATGCCGCTATGTTTTCCTGAAAGATTACATCGTTGCGCATACTACTAGCTAAATTTCATCACAGCAGACTTAAACCCTCACCTTGAACTAAATTTTTGAAAATTTTCCTAGTGAAAAAACCTAGTGCCTTGGTTGATGACAGATTGTGATGCTTATATCGCCAGGATAGTCCATGCCGCTATGTTTTCCTGAAAGATTACATCGTTGCGCATACTACTAGCTAAATTTCATCACAGCAGACTTAAACCTTCACCTTGAACTAAATTTTTGAAAATGTTCTTAGTGAAAAAACCTAGTGCCTTGGTTAGTGGCAGATTGTGATATATCGCCAGGATAGTCCATGGCGCTATGGTTTCCTGTAAGACTACATTGTTGCGCATATTTTTAGGTAAATTGGCTCAGAGCAGACTTAAACCTTTCAACTTTATTAAAAATTTTCGATGTCACAAATTTTTTTTTTTTTTCTATTTATCACACTTTTGATGTTGTTGCTGTCTATATTTATTATCTGTATCTATTTCCTGGCTATTCGGTTCTTATTTCGACTTTTTTTTTAGACGACTTTTTATTTCAGTCGGATAATAGTGGCCGCTAACTTTTTGGCCGCTAACTTCACACCGGTACCGAAAGACCTATTTTTTAGGCGACTGCGCCAGAAGGAGGGTTATGTTTTTCGAGCGTATGTATGTATGTAAGTATGTATGTATGTATGTATGTATATATGTATGTATGTATGTATGTCTGTATGTATGTATGTATGTATGTATGTATGTATGTATGTATGTATGTATGTATGTATGTATGTATGTATGTATGTATGTATGTATGTATGTATGTATGTATGTATGTATGTATGTATGTATGTATGTATGTATGTATGTATGTATGTATGTATGTATGTATGTATGTATGTATGTATGTATGTATGTATGTATGTATGTATGTATGTATGTATGTATGTATGTATGTATGTATGTATGTATGTATGTATGTATGTATGTATGTATGTTTGTATGTCTATTTCTTTGGCACGGGCTACAGCCTAAACGGCTTGATGGATTTTAACGTTTGAGGTGTCATTGGATTCGTAAAAATCGTGAGAGTGACATAGTTTTTATTGGTAAAAATTACAATATGGGTATCAAATGAAAGCTATTAATCAGACAATTCCAAATATACCTATAAATATTATAGTACTTTTATGTTACCGTTTCGACACACGACTAAAAAGTATGAAATAAACTAAATTATTAAGATAATTAAAAAACCCGACTGCATAAAAAACCTAGTAACTGAAAAGAGAAAAACAAGCTCTATAATCACTAATCAGCTATAACAGCTTTATTTGAGCAAATATAATTTGATTGTTATTAGGTAGGTATTGCAGGCGGAGACAAACCAATCAATAACCAACCAAAAATTTTCTTTGTTCCCGTTTACGATTCCTACCTAATAACAATCAAATTATATTAGCTCAAATAAAGCTGTTATAGCTGATTAGTGATTATAGAGCTTGTTTTTCTCTTTTCAGTTACTAGGTTTTTTCATACTAAGGTTATGGCTTAGCATATAAGTTTGTAAATAGCGTTTAATAGGGTTCTTATTTAATTTTTCTAGTTTTTCTCATTCCAGTTGGTTAGGTACACATTTCCCAATTAGAATAGTTCATAATTTGCAAGTAAATAACACGTAACACGATTCGAATTTGCACTTTTCACAGTTAATGAAATACAAAAAAGAAACCTGATAAAATCATTTGTATTACTGTATTTTACCTATCACTATTAAGTTTTATACAGATACATTGGAATCTTAGACGATTTATATACGGACCCGCCTCGCCTTAGCATTTCCCCTCTGCCAACTTGCAAGATCAAAAAATCTTACGCATTTACATTCAATTTTATACCTTTTCACTAAACGCCACAGCCTATAATTGCGGAACAATAATTTCGAACTTATGACGTTTCACACGACACTGTTTTTCATGATTTTTAACATTCAAAATTAGAATCTAAACTAATGAAATAAAATTCAAAGTTGCGTATCTCGTGCTACCTCGCCCCCCGCAAAAAGTGGCAGAAAATTTTGATAGTAGAATTACACGCGTAACTAGTCCTCATATAAGTAGTCTAAGATTTGAATGAATATTCCTGTCGTTAAGAGAAGTTTATTCCGAATGCGTAAATGCGCGCTGCATACAAACGAAGTCTGATGATATTTTCAATAGTAACCAATTAAACTCAGTGAAATTTTGCGAGAACAATCTAGGACCAAATATCTATGCTTGTATCGTGTCCGATTTTCGTTAAAATATACAGTTTCAGTGTATTAATTTAAGATTTGTATGGAAATCTTTGAGGTACTGTATCTTTAAAACTGTACATTTTAAGGAACATCTGACACGATACAAGCATAGAGATTTGTTTCTAGATTGTTTCTGCAAAATGTCATTGAGTTTAATCGGTTATTATTGAAAATATCACCAGACTTCGTTTGTATGGACCGCACCACCAGTAATATACCCTTAAGTTGAATTGAAACGTCTAGTCTTTAAAATGAGCTTCCAAACTAATATAATTTTTCATGCAGCTTGCTGGATTCATTTTACAGTCCCCTTCTCCCTTCATACAAACCCTGCCTTAACGAGGTCTCCAGTTCCAAGTCTCGATCGAAATTAGTATTCAGTCTGCGTTTCATAGATATATCAAGTTGATGCCGGTCAGGTGGGAATCGCGTCTGTAACCACCTAGTTATATAAAGTGAGGTTTAGAAAATTAGAAGTGTCTCTTGGGGTTCAATACTTATAGGAAGTTGGAATGGGAAATTCACCCACGGAATTCCATAGGTTGGAGTACCTAATTAGTTGGTTCTTGTATCATCTTATTGATTCCATTTGTATCTTTTATCATTTTGAATTAATTTCTTACCTATTGTATTAGTCCTACAAATATTATAAACGTGAAAGTTTGTAAGTATGGATGGATGTTTGTTACTCTTTCACGCAAAAACTACTGAATAGATTTTAATGAAATTTGGCACACAGATAGAATATGATATGGATTAACACACAGGATACTTTTTTAAGGTCTACGCAGACGGAGTCGCTGGCAACAGCTAGTTAAGAATAAGTAAATGTTTTGTTACGTCCCAAGTTTCCGACCAACGCGAAATTAATGTAATAATTGAAATTGTGATTTCGAAAAGTGAGTTTGACACTCAAAGACATCCGTTTGGACAAATAAATATCAAGCCTACTTTACATTTTAACCGGTTCTGGAAAAAAAGGCGCGAGTTAAAAATAAAACACGACTGCACTTTGCTGACTGACAATCGCTTTTAGTGATAAGACCGCCATTTGTACCCTTACGTATACCTTCTAGTATTATGTTTTGTTGCTGTATATTTTTGGTGTGCAGATAAAGAATATTTATGTTATGTTATGTTAAAACACGACTGCACTAGTAGCGAACAAATAGAGGCACGTCGCGAGTCAATTTCAATCGGGAGAAGTATCACATCTGCCGGGCGTCCCATGACGGCTATTTTTTTTATTGATATGTTAATTTTTTTAAAAGGTAAAATAGTTATTTGTTACACAAGAGTGCAATGTTGCTTTTTAACCGCGTGCTCAACTTTGAAGCGAGTGGTTCAGAAATTAGAATCCTGAGCGTTAGCGAGGGAATCAAAAGAGCACGAGGTGAAAAATCTTTGCACTCGAGTGTAACACTTTTCATCCCACCTCAGCGATGAAATGATATATGTATAGAACTATATACTATTACCAATTCTGTGGAAATGAAAAAAAAAGGTAGTATGATAAATTCGGCAACATGGAGGGAGAAGTAAATAGGTTCAATTATGTTTTGAATTTACAAACTTAGTGCACACGATGTTCTACATTAAATTTACTTAAGGGCCTATGTCGAAAAATAATTGAAGCGAAATGGGCGTGTGACTGCTTATATTACTGCCTGATGCGAGAGAAAAAGACGGCGGCGCGCGCGCCTGAAACGACGCAAGCATAAAACAAACTTTATTTAATTGTAATTGTACTATTTATGTAAGTTCAATTCTGCTCTAATCAACATTTTTAAAAAATCTATCTCTTTTTTTTAAATCAAGCCTTTTTTTTCTAATATTCACCGTTTAGCACTTCCAAGCGTTTATCGATAAAGTCGGAGGCTACTTTGGCTTGTTTTTCTATCGAGAAAATGTGTCTTAATCGTGTTTTGGCTCTAATCAAAACTTCAATTATATGTTCAATTTACACATATCCGCAAATCATACTCCTACTGTTAGTACTTCATGAGATATGATGCTTTGAAGAATCCTGTTTTTTCACATAGCCTCTTAATTCTCGTATATATATATACTCGTAACGGATAAATACGTTTTTTCACTCAGATATCTAAGAGCAAAAATACTCTTTTCGCGATGGGGGAATGAAAAATAAATTAAAATCCCATCTTTATTATCAACGTGTTAATTAATAAGCGCAAAACATCATAAACCCCAAGTGATTTATAACAAAATAATTAGATTGAAACAATAATTTCATTATTTTGATAGTTAACATTTAAAGTTATACGCATTTTAAGTTTTGAGGCAAACATTATTTGTCCTCATTTCAGCAATGAATGAAAGCGCTAGCATGCTCGTGGATACATTTTAAGAATCTTGTTATGGTAGTAAATAGGGTGAGAGTGCCCGAACGGTGGGTTGAGATCAAGTTCAGTAAATTTGAAAATTTACAAACAAGTTATTTAATATTTTGAAAACATTACCTATGTTGAAACCATGATAATTCGATTCTTAACAAACTACTTTCTAGTTTTGCGTTAATCCATTAACACGTTGTATAATAAGTAAAAAGTATTAAATTTGAACTTATTGAAAGTTTACCTTTGAAATTATTGACTGAAAAACTTGAAGGCTCAGGATAACAATAGGTAACTTCAGCTCTGTTCAGTGGCTTTGGAAACATGAGCCTGTCGTTTAGTTCAAGAGCGACAAGGGAAGCGTTTGTAATGCTTTTGACTAAACTTTTTTGCTTTTTCTAAACTTTTATAAAACTGTACTGTATACGTTATTATAATAAGATACCAGAGAATGTTCTAAACTTGACAGACAAAATGTTTAAGTCCCATGTTAAACAAGTCCTCTGTAAAAAAGGTTACTATAAACTCGATGATTATTTGAATGACCAAAATGTCTGGTCTTGACAATGTTACACTATGTTATTTAATATTGGATTTATGTAATTGTACTTTGCATATTTTGTTTTGATTAAAAGAAGTGTGTTGTAGAGTTTCTGGCCGCATTTTCTCTACAATGGAACACCTTCCGACGCGGTGGTAGATTCAAAAACATGACGTCAAAAAGTTATCTATGTGATATTATTTTGAAGAAACAATTTTGACTTGACTTGACTTAACTGTAACAGAAGTGTGTCTGTACATTTAAGATATTTAGAAGAAAAATATTACGACACGGTTTATAGGTGTCCCTTACTCCAAATCAGTTTTTTTTTTGAATTTTCGTCGGTCTGTTTGTTTGTAACAGAATCACGCAAAAACTACTGAACAGATTTTGATGAAACTTTTTTTTTTGTTGGCGTATAGTTAGACTTAAAATCTGGTATATCTACAGTAGTAAAGTGCAGTGAAAACTCATGGTAGGCCTACAGAATGATTTCCTGTAGATTTTAACGTGCGGGGAAAAGGACGTAACCGATGATGAATGATCTGATGTTTTTTCAAGCATTATTCCATTTTCACACGCCTCGCATTCTACCGCATGGTTGCTAAAATCGTTCTAGCTTCGATATTTGGAGTTTGGACGCTAGGAACAATTTGAATGTTTGTGATCACGCATACTGAAAATATCTTCCATGGAGTTTGAAATATTTTCTAATAAACATTTTTCTTTTCTTTTTCATCACAGATCAAAAATTTTAAAAACGCGATTGACGAGGTCGACGTTGGTGCATATATAGATAGGAAGTACTAAGTACACCCGTTGGTGTGAATATTATTGAAACGAACTGTAATTGACAATTAATTGACAGTTAATTTTGACAAATAAATCAATCTGAATGAGGAACCAAATTAAGAGTGGCGCTGCAAGTCTGGCGGAGTACGAACGCCTGCGTATCGGCGCGTTGGGCTTGCACGTGGCTCCGCCATTTTGTGAACTCTTTTGTGTTTTAACCTTAAAACAATCACTTGAGATTATAAACTACTTACATTGGCAAAACTGCCACGCTAGACTTAATTAATACTACTGATCATTTTCCTACGTATACTCTCCACATAACGGGACATTGGCTGAATTGTGATAACACATCGGATGCCACTAAACAAAAATTGAATTGAATTGAACCAAATTAAAGATTGAAAAATTTGTCTCGGGCGGGACTTGAACCAGCACTCTTCCAAACCGGGTAAGTGCGTTATCCAATTTCGCTACGGAGTCCACTAGCCAGAGAACGAAATTTTCAATCTATTGCGTCTTAAGGCGAAGTTGGATAACGCACTTCCCCGGTTTGGAAGAGTGCGGGTTCAAGTCCCGCCCGAGACAAATTTTTCAATCTTTAATTTGATTCTAAATAGCACAACATGACTGTAACATGTTTATAATCAATAATAGTTGAAACTGAATCAGGAAGCTGGAGATAGGTATTGTCTCTGAATCTAACATTTTGCCTTCGAAATTTTTGTGCGCGTGGATTATTAAAGATGGACGCATATTTATCCGCGGCGAACGAGCCGAAGGAGACGAACGAATCTAATTTAAGAATTCGTTGTACGAAATTCTATGAAACATTAATTGCACACTTATCCACGACGAATCGGACAAATTGGCAGCCCAAATCCCATAAGAATTCGGATGACGTCATCAGAGTCGGCGCCGAGAATGTTTTTTTTTTTTGGATATTACTAATACAGCGTTGCTCAGGGAGCAGTTACTGCATTTTACTGCGGACTATTGGAGGGACCACGAAGGGTCTACCGAGCCAAATGAATGAACTTAAGCAACCGACCTAAGGGCACCCAGAGGGGTACGGACTCAGAGGAGGGTACGGACCTCGGCATAGGACGTTGCTTGGGCTACGCGGGGGATTGGGTAGCTGGGATCGGTGAGAGCGGAGAGTGCTGACGATTCGGACGGTGTTGTCACCTTTGGGTGTTTTCCTTTAAATTCGGGGATTTTTCACGTTTTAATTATTTAACATTATTATAATACATATAAATATAGTAATAAATATCTTGGACATTGAGGAACCATCATACAAGTTCACTATTATGGATTCATTAGTGTTGCTTAACAATAGTGAAATTATTAGTATAAGAGATAGACGTACTTTTTGTTATCATCAGCCGCAAGGCAGTATTCATAGGGTGAAGAGCATATCTGTGATGGGGATGGATCAGATCTGCCTGCATAACTCCAGTCTGCTAAGGAGTTACAGCCGTTCAAAGATCTGGTATGGTTGCTAAAAATGAATACGAGTATGCATGAATATGCTGGTATTATTGTAATATGCACTATAGCTATGCAAACAATACAAAAACGTCAATCGGTTTAGGAGATACAGCCGTTCAAAGGTTCGAAAAGGTCTTACGTTGCACATTACGATTCGTTGAAATCTTATCCTCAGTTCACACAACGGTTTTGGGGAGTAGGGTCTGTACTTGTTGATGCCATATCGGTAAACTTGTGCGTTGTTCCCCAATTGGTTAGGACATTGCAGGCAATCACCTGATTGTCTGAAAAGAAAGATGATTCCGTGCTTCGGATGGCACGTTAAGCCGTTGGTCCCGGCTACTATCTCTCGTGGTAGTAGTCGTTACATAAAAACCACGTTATAGGCCGTAAGGCGGTCTGAAAAAACTCTGACACCAGGGCTTGCTGCCCACACGATAAGATGAACGGGAAAACAGGAAAATACGATTTAACGAATTTTCAGTTCGAAATAATAATAGTGACTGAAGTTGTTAATTCAGGGAAAAGAGAATGTAAACGATCCAGGGTTGCCAAATACTTATATTTTCTTGAAATTCCCCACATTAATTTTTCCCCTAAAATTTTATAAGAAAAACAAAGACCATTTGCAAAAAAAAAAATCACCCAAATTGAATACATTTCGTGGTTTTAACAACTTCATGTTATATCGTCATGCTAACTTTAGGTAAATACAAACTACCAATTACGATCAAATATTTTAATAGCTCTTCATTTATATTTTACATTTTTGTATGTATAAGAGATTAAACTGAAAAGTTACCAGAATTCAATCAATCATTCGTTCACAAAGAACAATTTGGGTACACTCAGAACAGTTATACAAGGTGTTACAAAAATACAAATAAACATTTAAGGGGGTGGTTGAGACCATCAAACTGAACAACTTTCACCATGGGACCAATATCGAAATCGCGAAAAAAAAATCTGATCTTCCATACTAAACTACAAATCTACTGGAGCTAAATGTACCTATGAGACAGCAGATTTTTTTTTCGTGGTTTCTATGTGGGTCCCATAGTGAAAGTTGTTCAGTTTGATGGTCTAAATAACCCCCTTAAAAGTTTTAAATATTTATTTTTACTTTTGTAACACCTTGTATAGGTAGTCAACACTTGAAAGTAGCAAACAATACATTTTGTTGTTTTAACAAACATAGAACGATGAAAATATTATGAAGAAACGTCACTTCGAATGTTTTACTATCACAACTTAAAAAATCAACACTTCCTGGATGGATTTCGATGCTATACAATAACAATACTATAAAATAATAATATACAATTAAGTTAGGTTTAAGATTTGATGGTGGCTGACCTAGTAATTCAGAAGACAATGTCGAAAAATTTAGAGCTATTAAAAATAGAAGTCTGGTTATTTAGCACACATATTGAATTAAAATGTCAACTCCATGAGACGCATTCAACATAATGGGTGTAACAAAACACCGAATTTTTAGACTTTAGAGCATTGAACTGAATAACTTTTACAATGGAGATAAAATCGAAATAAAATCTGCTGTCCCAACATTTGACTAAAGTTTTTGCTTGACCAAATAGTCATATACGCGTCGTATAGACGTGCCTTATTCAGCATATAGTCATATAAGCTGAGTAAACGCTTTTTATATAACTGAAATGCTGAGTGACTAAAATGCTGAATATAAACTGGTTTTTATGACATGTGCTGTATAATTCCCGTTTATATGACTTAAAAGCTGAATAAACTCGAACACCCCACAAACACACCACACACACACTCACACACACACTCACACTCTCTCTCTCTCTCTCTCTTATATGACTAATTTGCTCATTGGGTAGTTTTGCATGAAACAACAACATTTTTTCAATTTTTTCTCGATGTTTCTCATAGTGAACGTTGTTTCCGCCCCTTTTAAATATTACTAGGGTATCAAATTACATCCTGAAATAAGCATTGCTTAGACAAATGCGTACAAGACTGCTTTCCCAATAATAAGCAGCCACTGTAGCGGAAATCGGCTATGAGAAATGGTAGTCGTCGCTTACTGTACCTGTAACATTAGCACGATATAGAAAGGAAATGAATTAGCTATTTTATGAACGCTGCCAGCTCTTACAATGCTTATCGCTCTACAATCAATTTTATTACACGCGATTCCAGTTGTTATTATTTAAACGATTTTGATTCGAAACACGATCTTATTCAACAATCTTATAATGGTGCTTACAGGTTGCCAACTTTTATTTTAGACTAAATATAGTATTTTCGAGCCCAGTGCCCAAAAAAATAAAATAGATCAGGTAAAATTACCAATTTGTTATTTAAAAATTGTGTTACTTATAGGTTTGAATGCCTTAAAGGCATTCAGGCAATTTGTATGCTTTTAATAACGAGTTGCACTCATCTCTTCATTTTATATTTTTCATAGAAATCATGAATTCCATGAACGCAGAAGTCACTGGGATCGATGGAGAAATTACATAATTTTATGAATATTAGACAAATCTGACTCACTGCAGAGGAAAACTATTATTCAGTAGTTTAGTTTAGTAGACAATTTTTGATCAGGAATTACCTACATGGGCCAGTTCCGAATGGAATTCAACTGGACTGTCACAGAGTAAAAATTTATAAAACTAATACACCTATTTATTGAACGTAATTATAATTGGACCAATATTTGAATTCTCGATAAATATACACGGTGTAAGTGACAGCCCAAATACTGAAACGGTGAACTCAGACCTAAAAACTGAACAACTTTCACTATGGAGCCTACCAATACCTGTATCCTGTATAGCTCTTATCAGTGAATGATGTTTTCATGCTGTAGGGTTTTTTAGGGCTGGATCCGCGCCTGGTAGTCTTATCTGAATAAGTGGACGCGGTGTTCACTAAGGATAACTTAGTTAAACCATACATTTAACAAAACATTTACTTTATTCACGTTATTTCATCTAAAGCGTGGTACATAAATTCACATTTGATTATACTGTGGTGCTGAGGGTATGAATTAACTTTGGCCCGTTATTCAGACCATTAAATTGGTCATTTTCTCTATGATATAATGGGACCAAACATTGAAATCACGAAAAAAAATTATAGGGTACTTCTTAATATGAGGGTTTTTGAAAAAGATGATCAGACCATCCAACTGAACAAGTTTCTGTGTGATCAAAACCGAATCAAGTAGGTTTGCAGATTTGTATGAAATAGCAGTTTTTTTTTGCAATTTCTATTTTGGTCCCATGGAGCAATTTGTTCAGTTCGATGGTCTGATATAAATAAATATATTGGTCATTGTGTTGTTTTGTTTCGTGAGTTCAATGTTGGTCCTATAAATGTAAAATTGGATGGTCTGAACAACAGGCCAAAGTTAATGCATAACCTCAGAAACACGGTGTATAACACATTTTAATTATTATAATTATTACTTATTTTAATACATTTATTATAACAACATTTATTATAACAACATTTATTATAACAACCTAACTACCAAAATGATCACATAAATAATTTTGAAATTTTTAATACATTGTGTTATTTATAATTATTTTTTATAATTTTATATAAAATCCTCACATTTATAGCAAAAATAAAACATAATGGCCCTATACTTAGGGTCCGATATAACTATATCTACAAATACGTTAATGCGCTAAACTACGAATGCGTTAATGCGCGCTGCATACAAACGAAGTCTGGTGATATTTTCAATACTATCCATTTAAAGCCAATGATTTTTTTCAAAAACTAATCTCTCTGTTTGTATGAATTCCGATTTTCGTTAAAATATACAGTTTAAGTTTAGTGCTAGGATTAATTTAAGATTTGAGTGGAAATCTTTGAGGCACTGTAACTTTAAAACTATAAATTTTAACGAAAATCAGACTTCATAAAACATAGAGATTAGTTGCTAGATTTCTTAAAAATTTCATAGAATTTAATTGGTTCGTATTTAAAATATCACCAGACTTCGTTTGTATGGAGCGCGCTCCGAATTGTATTCCCTTATATTACTATCTTCATGGGCCTTATTATTAATAATTAATCCATCTAAGTAAATGTTACAAATATCATCTGTTTGAAAAAGACACCGACGTACCAAAAAATAATAACCAATTTATAAACTAAAAATAATTATATTATAATTATAAATACATATCTTGGATATTGTCACACAAACTATCTAGTCATATTTAAAGTACCAGAATCTAGCCTGGACTTGTATAATGATGACTAGACAACGATATAGAATACATATATAGATACAAACATCCATGACTCGGGTGCAAACATTAATATTCATCATACAAATATTTGTCCCTTACGGAATTATGAATTAAACATTTAAATTAAATACCTATTATATTTATATTTTTAATTCGATGTTGCTACCAGATTCTCTGCATTGTATTTATAATACATTTTTATTATACACGAAAGACGTCAATTATTATTCTATTCTGTAAACATTCATTATTATAATTAGGTACACTTAAGGACATAATATGAAGTAGAATTAACAGTGAAAATTACGAAACTACTTAATAATTATAATTAAATGGCGATTGGGTGAGTAATTTGTTCTGTGCAGTAGGTATGGTGCGGTGCGATTCGTCACTAAATCGCAATTCGTCTGTAAATTCTTTTGTAATAAAAAAAACATAGTTTCTATTTACTAAGCTGAAATTATACTCAAAACTAAAGCTCCGGATAGGGGGTTGCGGGTACTGAGTCCCGATCGCGAGGTCTGTGTGTACACGGAGGACGGAAAGGAGCGGAGGTGTTGCAAGGCAATTAGGTCTGTCACCATTATATTAGGTCATGACCTCCCAGTGGGCGTGGCCTATGATGCTCAGATTCTCAGTGCTGAGAAGGGTTTTATGTATAAAATTTAAATCTAAAACGATGACACTAGCTGATTCGGTTTTAGGGGCGGAACCTGCGCACTGCGCACCCGTCTTGTTCCCCGTCCATGCATTTTGGCGACACTTATTTAGATAGAATTATTGCTTTTCGACACCTCCGCCCCTTTCTGTCCTCCATGGACCTTACTTAGGCCTTTTCTGAGCTCACTGTATAAAAGATAACGACGCAAGCATAAAACAAACTTTATTTAATTGTAATTGTACTATTTATGTAAGTTGAATTCTGCTCTAATCAAAATTTATAAAAAATCTATCTCTCTTTTTTAAATCAAGCCTCTTCTATCTAATATTCACCGTTTAGCCCTTCCAAGCGTGTATCGATAAAGACGGAGGCTACTTTGGCTTGTTTTTCTATCGAGAAAATGTGTCTCAATCGTGTTTTGGCTCTAATCAAAACTTCAATTATATGTTCAATTCACACATATCCGCAAATCATACTCCTACTGTTAGTACTTCATGAGATATGATGCTTTGAAGAATCCTGTTTTTTTCACATAGCCTCTTAAAAACAAAATATATACCCTTCACGTATCTAACAAAGCACCGATACGCGCCGCAACACGGCGCCGCTCTTAAAATCTAAGTTCTTATTAATGGATAGTATTCACAGAATTCGGTAAGTACCTACGTCTAGTTTTTTTTTTTTTTTTTATATTTTTTACGGACAAGTAGACATAATTTCAAAAAACGAATATACATTTTTGGTTTGCTATCAATCCAGTTTATGAACATAAATGTCACGAGGAAATCTTTCAATCTCCATGGAGAAAACCTTTGAATCGATGAAAAAGATACATAGGTCTTCTCGTTCTAATTCTAACTCTATGCTAGAAACAGAAACGGCAAAAATTTCTGACTATGTAAATATTTTTTTCTTAAAAGCTAGTTATTTTAAGCTTAAGCAAGTCAACGAGTGACGTTACTCGTTTATGAAAAGTGACATTAATTTATTGAAAACATCAGCCCCCTAAACATTCTATTTGCGTTGACGCTAGTAGAAAATTACAGAATGTATAGATTTGACATTAGCGATCGAAACATTTTGACGATCGCTAATGTCAAATCCATACATTCTGTCATTTTGTACTAGCGTCAACGCCAATAGAATGTGACTTTGTCTAGGGGGGCTGTAACCCTTTCATTACAATCGCTAACATATTCGAATTGGTTTTCAATTCATTCATTTCAATTATGATTTATGATTTGAGAGTAACATTTTACATTTACGGTAATTTTTTGTTCACTTATAATCGCAACATCTTTAGGAATCTTATAATAAGAATAGTGATCTAAACCAGAGTTCTTACTTACTTCCATATTTGGGCTCATTAATATAGAAATAAGTATGAAATTGTAACAATTTTAATTACCTATTATAATTATATTTGCAATAATAAAAATTAAAAATAATATTATGTTATTACCCTAAATCTAAACCTGTTTTGTAAACAAGCATCACAACATTGTTTTTAATGGTCACTACTTTAATACATGCTACTTAATTATTATTTACAAAGTTAAAACTTTCTTATTCATTCAGTCATCAGTCCATTTTTTCTATAATAATAAAAAAATAAATAAATTCGGATTACCTCCGCTTCGTTACTTGTCCAGTCGCCCACGCTGTGTTAAGGAGTGTTTACACTACTGTGACCTGCTCGGCCTGGCGGGAACGACTGCGGACCGTTTCTCAGACTAAGTCGTGACTTGAGTTGCCCGTTGTTCGTGTTGTCTTCGTTGGCTGCGGTCTGCCTGGCAGTTGATCTCGGTGTTTTGGTGGGCAGTACATTACCTGAGAGAGAAATAATTGGTTTATATTAAATGGGTATGGGAAAAGATATTGTCATTTTTGTAACAGTCGCAGCCACCAATCAAAGTATTGTATAATTATAGTACTTTAAAACAAACATATTGTAATAAACACTTATGGCCTAGCTCGCATCGGAGGTGAGATATTTGACTCTAAAGGTTCATGAAAAAGTAACCAATACTTTTAAGAATCAATTCGTTTTCAATCAATCAATCGAAACATTACCAACTCAGCAAAATATACCATAAATACAGAGGATACAATATAGGCTAAAAGCGATTTCTCCCATTCAACCTTAGAAGTTATTTGTACCTTAATAGCACAGCTCCGATGCAGCCTAACAATGAATGTGATGTTTTTTAATGTATTTTGAAAGGTCCTATAAAACCTATGTCAGTTTTATTACTGGCCAATAAACAACTCATTTTGGTTCAAAGTCATTAGAATAAATTATGAAAAATAAATGTAAAATCCGGGCCAAACAACCGAATGCGATGCAGTATTTAATAGCAATCATTCGATTATTGACGATATATAGGTAGGACTTCGATATAGATGCGTTGTCCACGCTCCAAAATGGCAATAAAAATGCAAGGTAACTGCCCGGATTTCACATAGTCACGTCTAGTGACTACGGGCTACATGTCACTATACCGCGCATTTTAAAGTACATGTGCGTAAGCGTATAATGCGTCTATTTGTAAAACGTCAATGATATATAGGATACTAAAAAACACAAGTATCAAGGTCGTTCGGTGCGATACTACGACTGATTTTAGCATCTCTGTCCAGGGGCGTGTCGTGGCCAATGGTCGTGGCGAGGGCCGCGTAGGTACATTTCTATACCTTCAGGTTTTACAGCCAGGCGTGGTAAAACCGACTCGTAACGGAACTCGTGACGGAAATGGATCTCAATTCTCACGCCATTTGACAGCCGCCGCGGAAGTTAAAAATTTTGGAAAATACGCGCGCAATCGGGGAGTGCGGTATTGACAGCTGTGATAGAAAAAAGCAATCGGGATAGAGTGCGGTATTTCGTTGTTTCACATCTGTCGGGCGTCTCGAGACGGCAATTTTTTTTTAAATCAGCAAATTTGTAACTTTTAAACCGCTCTCTTGACTACACTCATAGCTATTCCATCTTCAAATTTATATTCTTCATCTAAAATATTTTCGTAATATTTCATGAAAATACTTCTAATATAAAATCGAATATAGAATATCATTTATTAAACACAAAAACGCAAAAAATACAGAGTGAGGAAAAACTTACATACATATTACAGATTAAAAGATATCCTTCAAGGCGCCCACCCGAGGCAGGGTTACCTAGAGGCTGGCTTTATTTCCTCTTTGAATGGCCAAACCTATCCTCTGGGCAAAATAGCTGCCAGCCCTCCTGTCCCCCGTGGCCTCAAACAGGCGCCTCGCGACGTAAGTAATATTTTATTGTAAGTAATCGATAATATTATTGGTAATTTAGTATTGATAGTAAAGAAAGATGAATTCGGGTGGCACGGTAAGCCGTTAGTTCCGGCTACTATCTCTGGAGGTAGTAGTTGTTACAAAAAAACCACGCCAGAGGACGTAAGGCGGTCTGAAAAAACTCTGACACCCGGGCACACTCACCCTATTTACTACCAAAACAAGATTCTTAAAATGTATCTACGAGCACGTTAGCGCGTTCATTAATTGCTGAAATTACAACAAATCATATTTGCCCCAAAACTTAAAAGGCGAATAACTTTAAATTTCAACTTTCAAAATAATGACATTATTGTTTCAATCTAAATATTTTGTTATAAATCAGTTGGGGTGTATGAGGTTTTGTTCTTATTCATTGACATGTTTTATACATACTTATAAATAATCTTCAATTTATCACTTTTGAAATAAGTACATACTAATTGTACTTTGTATATTTTTTTTTGTTTAAAAAAGTGTGTTGTAGAGTTTCTGACCGCATCTGCTCTACAACGGAACACCTTCCGACGCGGTGGTAGATTCAAAAACATGACGTCAAAAAGTTATCTATGTGATATTATTTTGAATAAACAATTTTGACTTTTGACTTTTAATCGTTACATGGATTAAAAAGTACCTATTTTAGAAGTTATAAATACAAGATGATTTTCTGCTCTCAAGTCAAACCACATTGATTGGGGGCACAAAAAGTCGACAAAGGCAATTCATGTCTTTCATGTGAATCCGTTTGTGAAGTAATTTTAGAAAATGTTGTAGGCTTCGTTATTTTTAATTAAAAGTATTTTGGGATGCTTTTACGGGATATTCTATGAGTACCTGTTACATCTTTTTAAAATGCGTATAAATAAATTTAAGATTTTCAGGCCAGGATTGGTATTTTTGAAAGTCACAATATCAAATCAGCAGTAGAAAATATTAAAATTACTAGGTATGGAGATTATGCATATTTCTACAGCTGATTTAAACGTGTTTCTATCAAAAATCGCACTACAGGGCCCCGATGATCGTGTTTATTTTAAACATCGACGTTTCAAATTAACATTCACATAACAATCTAATTACTATTCAACTGTGCTGAATTCCGTATCGACTTATTTACTACTAGCAGCCCGTCCCGGCTTCGCACGGGGTAGACAAAGGCTCATTTTTCTACACCTTCGGTTACATTGTTCAAATTTTACCAAGGATCCCTAATTTTTTTCAAAATGAAATGTAGCCTATGTCAAATTGGAAGAATGTAGCATTCTATTGGTGAAAGAATTTTTTAAATCGGCCCAGTACTTTTTGAGCCTATTCATTACAAACATACAAACATACAAAAATAGGTACAAATCTTTCCTCTTTATAATATTAGTGTAGATTTACTATATATTTACTATTTACTATTACTATTACTATTTACTATTACTATTTACTATTACTATTTACTATTTACTATGTGTCTTTAACGTCTGAGCGATCTGTCAAAACGACTCTAAGGCTGCCTATCGACTGAGGCGGAGCGAGGCTGCAGAGCGGAGAAACGAGGGAATTTTGGCCAATGGCATTACATAAAATCTCCGCTCCGAGATTTTATGCAATCGCGTTCATTTTAAGGGCTCCGTACCCAAAGAGTATCAACGCGGCCCGTCGTGGCCAAAGGGGTGCCAACGGTTTTTATTTTGGACAAAATAATAAAAATACACAAAATAGAAAATTAGGGGGCCTTATACAAGAAATGTATTTTCTTACGTGTCGCACCTGGCTGGCTTTTTAGCCAAAATGTCGGTATTGTAGTTATACGGGACCCTGTACTATGCTAAAAGAGAAATTTGCAACCACGCTTCTATTTCGTGTCATTCATATCTCCATTCGTTCGTTATATTACCATACAAGGTGTTAATGAATTGACGCAAAACTAGAAAGTAGTTTGTTTAGAATCGAAAGCAGAATCGAATTATCATGGTTTCAACATAATATATTTTTTTTCTAAATTTGAAATATTTTTTTTGTAAAATGTTAAATTTACTGATCTCGATCTGAACCCACCGCACGAGCAAACTCACCCTACTTACTACTAAAACAAGATTCTTAAAATGTATCCACCAGCACTCGCTTTCATTCATAGCTGAAATGATAACAAATGATTTTTGCCTGAAAACTAATGAAATTATTGTTTCAATCTAATTATTTTGTTATAAATCAGTTGGGGTGTATGAGGTTTTGCGCTTATTCAATAACACGTTGTATATAGGGTCTTTCTTTAAATGCTGACACTTCTTCAGTGTATGTGGTTTCCTCACGATGTTTTTCTTCACTTTATATTTATTTTAAGTATTCAAAACACGTGTAACGATTAACTTGAAAATAAAATTACTTATAACATGAGGTAGGCATAAAGTTAGCGTGATCGCGTGATTAACATAACTTCCTTTTATTCGGAGTACAATTGTGTAATTATATGCTAATGGCTTACATTCACCTGCCTTATTTACATAATAAATACGGGTATACGTGAAAAGCGTACCTACTACTTTTTAGTGTTCCGTATAAAAATTTTCAAAACGGAAAACTTATGGAATCAGGTCCGCAATCGCGGCAAATATTCGGTGATTGAACCGTGATTGGATTGGACTACGTACGAATCATAACTTTTAATTTTAACACATTTGGTATTGCGCTAATCGCGGTACTGGTCTTTACAGCCGTTAGAGCCGTTTTGACAGATCGCTCAGACGTTAAAGGTTGTCAATTACATAGAGTTTAGCGCGATGCGGAATTCAGCACGGTTGAATAGTAATTGTATTGCAATGTGATTAGAACTGAAATTGGATAAGAATAGAACTTCAATGTTTTAAATTAGCGTAATCGGGCTCCAGCATGTCCAGTATAATCTATCTAGACGCGCGCGACGAGCCTTCACCGCCTAGAAAATAACCGTTTTTAATTAAAACGTCGCTAAACAAAATTGTTTAATTAACTCAGAAAAATTGCTGTCCCCCACCTCTATTTCAAAGAATATAGCCACATAAAATCAGAATAAAATCATGAACATTAGAAATAACGTGTTGAAAACGGACCGCTTGAAATTTATCAAGCTGGCACTAACTTGGATAGTTACAAGAAACATACACCAGTTTAAAATGAACTTCAGTTACTATTTGACCACATACTTAGTAGGTGTCAGTTTATAGTGGTTGTCATCAACGATCCATGTTAAATAACTGGGAGAACGGAAAACTAATTGCCCGAGTCCTGACTCGCACTTAGCCGGTTTTTTATTTTAATGTTTAATTTTATTCGGTAGCCCCGCTGCAAGCGGATCCCGCAAGAGGATGTCCTAGAAAATAATTAAAAAACCAGCCAAGTGCATGTCGGGCCACGCGCAAGGTAGGGTTCCGTAGTTGCCCGTCACAATATACGGACTTAGAAGGGGTTTTTTTTATACTACGGTTTAACGGCTAATAAAGTCTAAAAAGTACATTTTACAAGTTGATCGACTATTACTCGTTAACTTGTAAAGCTTACGTAGCGGTGATATTTTCCTTTTAAATTCGTTATATACACTACTGGCGTGAATTTTTTCACGTATCTAGAAACAACCGTTTAGCTGGCCTGGCACATTAAAGGTTAATATCCCTAAATCGAAATATGGTTTTCCGACACCTATAATATTTTTTAAAGACCTATCCAGCGATACCCCACACCATGGGATAGACGCGAAAAAACATGTCATCCCCACTTTTCGTTTAGGGAAGGTACCTACCCTAAAAAAAAATTTTCAAGATTTTATTCTACCACTTTGTCGGCGTGATTAACATGTACAGCTTTCTAGTGCTAAGCGTCTCTGAGATAAGCCGCGGACAGACGGACAGACGGACGGACATGGCGAAACTATAAGGGTTCCTTGTTGAATACGGAACCCTAAAAATAGGTACGTATCCCACGTACATGGTGACACATCAAGATATACAAAACCAACATAATATTATTAGTATTTATGTAGATTGTTGTTATGTACTTTGGTCGATTGTAATTCACTACATTCGAGATGGGAAGCTGAATGATTTACAACATCGTGATGAAAAAATAGATTGATAAATGCTTTCTTCACAATGAAATATAAACAAAATCTGTTAAAATATTCTCTTTTGATGTTAAAGCCGTTGTGTAAACACATAAATTCATATTGTAAGCGTATTATTTTCGTCATAAATATGTTTACAGTAGACATAAATAGCTTTTGAAATAATGAATTTAAAATGAATTTATCATATTTGAACGGAAATACAAGTCTTGACACATTGCAGTTTGTAATAACATTTTTCTATGTTAATTTCTTTAGATTGAGTGTCTTAGAATACAATTTAGGTGTTGTACGACGCGACTAAAGAATAGGATTTTGCTTGTAAGGTTTTTACCAACCTATCTTCACTTGACACGTCATTATTGCAATCCGCGAGTCTATAAAACAAAACATGAAAGCACTAGTAGCGAGCTCATCGAAAGCACTATACTTCATTCCAAATAAGGACGACTAGATTTTCAGATTCCTACTTAGCTTTCTGGCCAATTCTGATTAGCAAATATAATTTATACATCAGAAAGATATTCTTTCCGTAATATCTTGGTCGTTACTAAAGCTGTTCTAAGAATAAGTGATAGTAAGTGTTTCAAATCACTGTTTCTGTAATTCAAAACAGCCTTAAATTTTCGTTGCTATTTGGAATTGAGTTTAGTAGCGAGAACATCGTGGCACATCGCGAGTATATAAAACAAAACACGAAAGTACTAGTAGCAAGCGCATCGCAAGTCTAGCACATGTTTTGTAAATTACAAATTGTAATCAGCGTTGCCGACTTCTACGGTTTGGATTACCGAAAAACCTAACTGAAAAACCCGAATTTTAGGGAAAATAAAATCGAATTCCCCACATTTTCCCCACAAGTTTTCAGCAAAGAAATAAAAGTACGTACTGTTCATATAAATCTAACATATTTATTACTCATATTTATTACGTATTTAATGATTTTAATCAAATTATTGCAGCTCTTCATTGCACCAAATTTGTCTTGTTAAAACATCATTTGACGGATCAAATTTGAGGCCTTTCTTATCTTCTTAAATACCTTCTCTAGTGGTAATAAGCGCTACTTCAGAGTCATTGTGCAGGCGATTAAGATTCTATGTTTTCAAATTCTTCAGTTGAAGACGCAAGACACAAGACTTTCCTTTACATCGAACCGCTCCTGCCACCAGAAAAACTAAAATCCACTAAAACCTCTCCAGCGGAGCCGAATAAAACACCGGTAGGCCACGTTCCCTACACATGACATAATTTATACTTACTTCTTATACTTTATTACTTCTAAGTTCTGTTGTGTAAATGTTTAAATTCCCCGCATTTTCCCCACATAAACGCTCTTCCTACAAATTACCCAATCGGACTGAAAATCTCCGCAGTTTGGGGAATTCCCTGATTGTAATACTAAAAATCTAGGCTTTTAATGCCCCTCCAGGCCCTAGCTCGGTATTTTGCCAGCAGCCAGTAGTTACGCCGCTGAGGGTAATAAGCATTTAGCAAAGCACTTGCTTGGTGTCGGATTTAAACTTTTTAACAAAATGTTGGTGTAAATTAATAAATTATTCGTCAAATTTCTAAACTTTTCTACTTAGACTTGTTATAAAAACTTTGAACAGTAAATTACAAATGTATATTGCAAAAGCTCTTGGAAAGTTTACGTCGTTAAGGCTCCTTTTATTTTAATTGGCAACATTTTGTGTATATAAACGACGTCATCCGCGTTTTATATATTTTTGGTCCAAATGTGAAAGTGCTGGCCAGCAAAACGAATGCTACTTTCCGTCTAAGTATTTATTATTATGGCATGAAAGCTCTAGCTGTAAGTTTCATTCCATCAAAAATGTATGAAAAGACAGATTTTTCAAACCTTAATAAAATCAAGGAAAATGGTCCTACCGTTTTGGTTTCATAATAATAAATGTTTAGATCTTATACTATTTATATATAATTATACACCGTGTTAATGAAATATGTAAAATATGTAAAACTAGAAAGTAGTTTTTTTTTAAAACAATAGTTTTTAGCTCTTATTTTAACACATAATATACAGGGTGAATTGTAATTCGACCAAAGCCAAATTAAGCTCAGGTAACTGGTGGTCGAAAATGAGTGGTTACCGAGTAATGATGGTATTAAGATTTTTCTAAAATTTTCGGACTTGGTGATGAAAAAAGATAAAATTGTAAAAAAGTACGCAATCCTAGTCTGTCCATTGATACTTTTCCGAAAGCTGATGAATCAATAATTATTTTGAAAATAAAACGTTCAACTAAAATGTCTGTAATCTCAAAAAATGATAATGTTTTTTTTTAAATCAAAACAATTTCCTTTTGGATATCTATCGTTGGCCATTCAAAATATAGCCCAATGTCACAGTGTCATTTCCTTTAAGATATAGCTATACTTTAAGGATTCTAAGTGAAATAAATTATACTTTCCGTGAAGGGGCCCTTCACGGAATTCGATTAGACCAATAGGTACAGCTTTTTTGAAAAAAAAATTATGGCGACCAAAGTGTTCCTCTATCAGCTACCCACTAAGAATAATCATCATCATCTTTCTCATTCCCATTTCGCATTATTTGGGGTAGGCGTAATATGCAATCTTTTTCCATTCATCTCTCTTGACCGTCATTTCCGCACTAAGCATAAAACTATAGCTAAGTATTAAAAGCAACATCTAGGTAGGTATAATGCATAAAATCTTGGTTAAGTGCTATACTAGGTCAAGTACGAACGTTTAAGATATAGGTCAGTGATTCTCAAAGTGTGCCCGCGGGGCTGTGGGACGAGAAAGATCAAGGACGCGCCTTACGAAAAAAAATGTGTAATACTTTTATTCCGAAAAGTCTTTAATAGTACATTATGATCCGAGTGAGCAAAGGCAGGATTGCAACACGAGCCGCAGGCGGCATGCTCACGCGTTTCATAAGAGGGTTTTCAGCATGCTTGCGAGGAAAAAGTTAAAAAATTCGTAAAACACGACTATTTTAGACAAAATATTCGTGGAAAATCGCGCTGGGCTTCTTTTTTTACGCCCCTCTTTCTTTGGTTGATATAGCTATGCGCGCGCAGGTCGACGAAGAGGCAATTACTGGCATTCAACCAACGATATCTTGTTGCAAACAACCTAATATTAAAAACGTTATAAACTTAATATTTAAGTATTTATAACACAAATTAATGATAATTTGTGAACTAAAATAAATTGTTTGTTGAAATGAAACAATTATTTATCGTATTTTAATTAACACAGATTAATTTATTCAGAAAAAAGTTTTATTTACGTAATAACTCTTTGCTGAGATTTAAAAATAAACTAAAGATAAAAAAAGTAACATCACAACCTCAGTGCTATAATATATTAATTTTCGCACGCATATTCTATAAGCCGCATTATGTACGTAAAAACGGTGCAATAAGAGCCACATTACGAGCAAGTATGTTGATAAAATATTTTTCATCTCCCCATCTCGGAAAGAGTATTTTTGCTCTTCGAAATCTGAGTGCAAACGCCATTTTTATCCGCTAGAGGATACAGTTAATTGAATTTAGAACATCGTGTGCACTAAGTTTGTGAATTCAAAACATCATTAAACCTATTTACTTCTCCCTCCATGGTGCCGAATTTATCATACAACCCTTTTTTTTTGCATTTAGTCATTTCCTCGCTGAGGTGGGATGAAAAGTTACGTGTTGCACTCGAGTGCAAAGATTTTTCACCTTGTGCTCTTTTGATTCCCTCGCTAACGCTCAGGATTCAAATTTTGGCAATCAAGGCTAGACCCTAGTTACCTATACACCTATGGTCTAAGCTAAAGGCTGCGCTGACGAATTGCACAAATGATTGGGTCGTATCATCTTGTCGGTGTATATGGTCATATTACTAAATACCGCCTAGCGCATCACCGACCCCTCTCCGATATTCCTTACCTTCCTAAAGGCAACCCTGAAGTTCTCAGACAAGAAAGCGTAGAGCACGGGATTGACACAGCTGTTCGTGTATGCTAAGACATGGGAGACGATCTGCACTGTCACTGTGAAGTAGGTAATTTGGTAAACATCCAGCGCCTTCATGAGCAGGATGATCTGTAACAAGAGAAATAAATATCATCATCTTAATAAGCTGTCAACCCACTGCAGGGTATGATCTCTCTGAGTGAGAGACAAGCCACATGAAGGATGCGCTGCGACTGCCGCATCCTCGTGCATTCTGGGGCAAACAGTGGCGGATTTGCAGTCTTGGCCGCCCTAGGCCCGGCCATGTAGTAAGTACCAGCCGCCCCTTTCTCAGTACAGCACCCATCATATAGAATAGACTACATAATTATTTACTTTATCGCCAACTTTTATCGAAACCGATTCAGTAATTTAGTTACCTACAATAAATAGCTGCTAATTTGTAATATTTTCCGAGGTTTCAGGTCAATTTATTCAATATAGGAGCTTAAAGCACACTTATCAAACGTCAAATCTTTTTTAAAGCTACCACCGCGTTGGAACGTGTTGTCACTGTAGAGAAGATGCGGCCAGAAACTCTACAAGATAACACGACTTAATAACATAAATTCTCAAGCGAAGGTTATTTACACAATAATACATAGTCTATTTACGAAGAATATTGTTATATGATGCTGTGCAGTGCAGCCCGGCGTAATGTGCGCACGAATTATTTAGGTATACTTTGAGTTATTTCTTGATATCATCAGTGCATTTTTTGTCACTAAATAAATCCGCCACTGGGGGCAAACTACTGGATCGTGTAGCTAGGCTCTGACATACTGAACCCCCTGATACAGCCAGCGCATCCTAAGCAATCACACTCTCACGCTAGTTGGCAAATCTCTGCACCGCAATGGTAAGTTAAACTCAAGGAGAAAATGCATCGAAAAATTAGCTGTCCCATACATTTGGCTCGAGTAGGTTTGCTGTTTGCTTCCATAGTGAAAATTGTTCAGTTTGATGGGTAGACTATGTGGTTTAAAGGTTAACGATACTTTTCCTTACACCGGGTATATTCTAAATTTTATGTTTCTATCTTCAACGGTTTAGGATGTGATTTTGTCTGCCAGTCAGTCATTCAGTCAGTCTCGGGATTGTTTTATTAGTGTAGATATATAGTAATAACCAATTAGTTTCTTAACCGTGTTAAAAATTAATATTGACTTTAAATGGTTAGTATTAATAAAGTTCACTTTTTACGCAGACAGGTTTTTTGATTTTTAAATTAACCTTTTTATTTTCCACTTTTTAGTGTTGTTCAACTTTAAATCCAGTTAATTTTTTTCTTTTTCACAACATCGCGTCTGGTTGTCGCTATATTGAATTTTGTTTACTGTCATGTGTTTAGTAAAACTCGCAAGATTAAGACAAATCGATTGACGTAAGAATCATCAAAATCGGCCCACGCGTTTGGTCTCTAGAGTGTGTGTTGTAAAAGTTGTTCAGTTTGATGGGTAGAGTATGTGGTTTAAAGGTTAATGATACATTTCCTTACACCCTGTAAATTTTACGGAGGATGTAGGGGTGCACTAAGAAAGGATTTTCCGATATTCTAATTTCGCGCGAAGTCGTGGGCAAAAGCTAGTCTAAAATATATCATTAATGCTGTTGTTATAATGTCTTTAACGGCTCTGGATACTAGTCCTTTTGAGCCATTCGTTATTTTTTTCTTTATATTCTTTATTTTGATGATGGGATGATAAATGACGATGAATCTGTGGTCGATTTCGTAAGCTCGCGCGTTGCCGCCAAAATGACCATGTACGAGTTAACTTGAACCAATACTTATGTTCTGTTATCGTATTTATTTGAGATTCCTGTTACGTCGGTCGGTTTACGCAACTGTTTGGTACACAATCCGCACGAAATTATGTCACAAATATCACTAAAACCAATTTTTTACGAATTTCAAACACAACGAAACACATCAAAAGCAATGGCGCCAAGCAAACTCTATATCATTAAAATTCGTTTGTATAGACCGCGCTAGACGTCATATTCTCCTAACAAGTCAAAAATTAAGTTTATTTTCCTGTAGGTATTCATATTCATTCATAAATTCCTATAGACATGTAAAGACCAGAGAAGAGATTACATTTAATATTTTCTTATTAGCATCGTAAGTATTTCAAAAAGCCGTAGCCGTAAAAGCAGTGGTGGTCCAGGCCGACACGTACCAATGAGTTTTTAGGAATTCTTATACGATTTGTAACACCACTGGCTTTTCGGTGAAGGAAAACATCGTGAGGAAACCTTCATGCTTCAATTTTGAGGCATGTATTGTACCCACGGTCCATTACAAGTGCACCCCGTCACACTGGACAGAGTTTCGGTACTACTGGTGAAACGTGGATGTTCTGAGGTTTTCAGAATATCTCTGACTACCTCCTCGGGGAATATAGTGGTAAGCATTTGCTAAGTAAGTATTTCCCTGATTTAAGCCTAAAATATTCAGTAGGAACAATACTTGTTATGATTACATCAACAAAAACATAACATTTTCTTTCCACTCCATTTTTTTAACATCAGATATAATCTTTCATATCTGCTCGTATGGTAACGTAATAAAACCGGTCAAGTGCGAGTCGGGCTACTCGCGCACCGAGGGTTCCGTACCACACCACCACACAACATAACAATAAAAAAAATTTTTGTCCTGGTCCTTTAACACGAGACCGACTCATATTTGACCGGTTTTAATTATTTGTTGTTATACTGGGATCTGGGACATTTGAGCGAAAGACACTTGCGCGAAGGACATTTGCGCGAAGGACAATTGAGCGAAAAACTTTTGCGCGAATGGACATTTGAGCGAAAGACTTTTGCGCGAAGGACATTTGCGCGAAGGACAATTGAGCGAAAAACTTTTGCGCGAATGGACATTTGAGCGAAAGACTTTTGCGCGAATGGACATTAGCGCGAATGGACATTAGCGCGAAGGAAAATTAGCGCGAACGGACATTAGCGCGAATGGACAATAGCGCGAATGGACATTTGCGCGAACGGGACATTTGAGCGAATGGGACATTTGCGCGAACGGGACATTTGCGCGAATGGGACATTTGCGCGAATGGGACATTTGCGCGAAAAACGCCCTAGAGCCTAAACGGCTTGATGGATTTTAACGTGTGAGGTGTCGTAGGATTCGTAAAAATTGTGAGAATGACATAGGGTATATTATTTTAATATGGCGTCTACGAATCTAAAAAGAGAGTGAGTAAAAACAATTTTCTTTGTAATAAATTACAAAATGGGTATTACACGAAAACTGGTGACGAGCAGATTTCAAATACATATATAATATAGTACTTTTACATATACATTATGTTAAGATTTCGGTGTTTATGTTGGAAAACCTCATCTACAACCTTGTGAAAAGAGGAATTAATATCGAACACGGCAGTTTTGAGAAAAATTTAACTTTTATACAAACCTAACCTAACATTCATCACAGATGGTTTATGATCCAATAGCGATACGGTTTCAGTGTTTAAAATCTGCTCGTCACTAGTTTTCGTATAATACCCATTTTGTAATTTTTTACAAAGAAAATTGTTTATTCTCACTCTCTTTTTAGATTCGTAGACGCCATATTAAAATAGTATACCCTATGTCATTCTCACAATTTTTACGAATCCAACGACACCTCACACGTCCAAATCCATCGAGCCGTTTAGGCTCTAGGGCGTTTTTCGCGCAAATGTTCCATTCGCGCTAATGTCCATTCGCTCAAGTGTCCTTCGCTCAATTTTTTTTCGCGCAAGTGTCTTTTCGCGCAAAGGGATTCGCTCAAATGTCCTGTACCTTTACCATGAGTTTACAGTGAGTCAACTCGCTAGCGAGGGTGAAACAGATTTCTATGGCAAATTGAACAGCGCCTCCTAGCGGTCACTGAAAGAACTAAAATCGGTAGTATGAGTCAACAGGTAAAATACGTATCGAAATCTTATCGCTAGCGAATGGCTAGCGATTAACGTTTTGCGGCGGTTACTATAGAAATTCGGTACCATGAGTTATAAATTTGACATACGTTCTCGAGAAATACCGTTACGATAGTGGTGAAGTCATTCACTAGCATAAGCAAGCGTGAATGCATAGTGAAAAGTTGTCGATTGACAATAAGTTGATTAATTTTAGAGTATTATTTGTCAAAATAATGTCTTAACGAATAATCACTCTAAACTGCATTCATCTACTATTCCGCTCAACCAAATAAAACGAAATATTTCTCCATAAAAACTGACTTACAATCGAGCAAAGTCTTTGCACCTTTCTCTGCTTATTTAAAGAACAATTTATTGATAAATTTACCTATAATGTAACAAATTTACATTCGAGTAGTTAAGAGTCCTTTTACCGTTCAGTGGCGCTTCAGATAATCATCACAATAGGAATCATTTCTCAATAATGAAAACACAAAATGAAAAAGTGCTACCACAACTTACTACACAAGCTGAAAGCAATTTTTATAGAACACTTTTATAGGTTCTAAGGTATGAAATAAATGTTAAGGTGGCTGTTTTTTTTCTTTCTTCAAATTTTTTGTTTAGATCTAGAAAAAGCCTGTAAAATTATCTTCAAGGCTTTTGTAGTAAGTTGGAGTAACACTTTTAATTCAGGCTTTCTGGTTTGAGATATCATAAATATTGTGATGACTGAACTCTAATACGACTCTTAAACTATTTCTTATTTACTTTATTCAACTGTATACGGGGTGTAAAATTTAATCCGGTACATATCAAACATGGTGCTTCAGACCATCAAAATTATCAATTTTCTCTTTGGAGCCAACTTCGAAACAATCAGCTGTTCCATAGAAAATGTCAATAGCTACTCGATCGAAATGTATGAAACAGCAACATTGTTTTTGCTTTTTCAAAGTTGGTCCCTGAGTAACAGTTGTTCGTTTGATGTAAAGTAATGTAAAATGTAAATTAATGTTGAAAGTATGTAACGCATTTAAGTTTACACCCTGTATCTTATAGAATAACTTCCTTTTTATTTAGTTAGATTTATTTTTGTACCCGTTTTCACCCTTTGGGTACGGAACCCTAACAATGAACAGAATACTTTATTTGAGATAAGATAAAAATAACAAAGGGAGTGAAAGGGATCCATCGAAAAACAGGTGATAGACATGTCGAAAATATATGGTGAATTACTCGCTTTCAATCATGACGGATTTGCTGTCTTTCAGAGCTATCAGTTTTTCATTCATTCATTCATCTTGGCGTGGCATAGACTAAGAAAAAAAAATCAGTTTTTTCACACATTTGACGTTTTATATTAAATTGCACTTATGTTATGAGTATATTTTATATGTTTTTTTTTATAAATACTATAATTTTTATTTTTTTTACTCCATAGTGAAAGTTGTTCTGTTTTATCTTGTTTCTGTATTATTTCTATTCAAGTATCAATATTTTCTATGTTAAAGATTTTAAAATGAAAGGATTACAGATAGTTTGAATCAAATAATGTACTCGTAGTTTTTCAAACTGTTAAAAAAACAAAATAAAAGGTGTTACAAAAGTAAAAATAAACATTTAAAACTATTAAGGATGTAAAAATAATCACAAAACAGCACAAGCATCGTCAATAACAAAAATACACAAACAGACATAAATCAGCAACAAGCTTCGTCATAACAATGAAATACAAGCTCAGTCAAATATTGTCAATTGTCGATCCTGGCGCAAAGGAGCCCATAATGCTAGCAGCGTTGCCACGCTGAATAGCTACGGCTAGCCTCTGCACCAGAAACGACCCGGAACTTGGGTCACAATTTCGCTCCCTCAGTCAACGGCCAATCTCCTCAACGAAGGTCTTTGCCTCGGCACCCCAAACCCCCGTGGTCTTAACGGCGACAGGTACAAATAGATAATCGGCCACCAGGGCCGAGTACGTGTCCCGCTTCCTGATGGCTGCCAACTCCGCGGCTGCTCCAGGCGTCCGCGACGTGCGACTAAGGTAGCTGGCGGCGAAAGTGCTGACGCACGTTGCGTCCCATAAAAGGCACCTGCCTTTCTGCCAGGGCACCAATGTCAAGCCATCAGGCCTCTTGCCGTCGGTACGGCTGAGGCCAGGTGGCTCAAGCACGCACGGGACTTTGGCAGATACGAGAGCCCTCCTGACGATATCATTGAGGGGTGACGAGGAAACCTTCCCGAGCAGCGATGGCAACTCAAAGCGTGGTGCCCATTGGCCTCCACTATGGAACCGCAGATGCATCTATGTGGTTCACACACATTAAAGCCCAAGCGGAGACCCACTGCCAAACGTAGCGACTCGCTGTCGAGAAGGGTTCCCATATGAGGTGAAGGCACCGCATGCAACCACGCCCCCGATTCAGGTTGCGATACCGCCCTGAGTCTCGCCAAGTCTGGCCCGGAAGCCACATCCATAAGGCGGTCGAGAGCAAACTTCGCATCGAGGTCGTCTCAAGACCGCTGCACTCGCGGGTCCTCAGGTGCGCCCGCACCCAGTCCCAGAGCCTCCCAAGCCGCCAACGCATCCTCCGAAAAGGGAATGCTCAAATGGTTACCAACAAAACGTAAAATCTTAGTAACTAAATTCGCAACCCATGCACCGATGACAGGAAAGCTGGAAGGCTTCGCCCGACGCACGCCTAAGCCCCCATGACGAATTGGCAAGGCCGCCTGGTCGAGACCTCCCCGGGAACATCCATGTCGGAGCTGTCGACATTCGTTACATTCGTCAAAATTCGTTACCTCGCCTACAATCGGCCTGGACGAGGATCGAACCATCGCCTCCTGAACGGCAGGCAAGGTTGACATACCGTATTATGGTTCGATACTACCAGTTGATTTACATAACTTTAGATTATTACCATTATAAACTGACACTAATTTCGATTTAAAAAGATCTTTCATCAGTTCATATTTTATTCCCTTAATGTTATATTTCAAATAGAATTTTAATTACTTATAGGTACGATCGAACAGAATTTCCTAACGAATTGTAGCAGTTAATTCGTTTATACATTTTTCATTTGAGCAGCTATAATATTCAAGCTTACTTCAATACGCTTCTCCAGGATTCTTTGTATTCCTTTGAGAATAATAAATTATTTTGAGATTTTTCATAAACTTTATCTCTAAGTATAGAAAAATTCCATTATAGTATTATTTTTCATGATAAATTACAATACTTTTTGCATTTATAACTAAAAGATCTAGATTTTTTCAAGCTTTTATTTAACTTGCCCTGTTTGTATGTTTGTTCGACGAATTAACTGCTACAATTCGTTAGGAAATTCTGTTTGATCGTACCTATAAGTAATTAAAATTCTATTTGAAATATAATGTTATATTTCAAATAGAATTTTAATATAATGTTATATTTCAAATAGAATTTTAATTACTTATAGGTACGATCAAACAGAATTTCCTAACGAATTGTAGCAGTTAATTCGTTTATACATTTTTCATTTGAGCAGCTATAATATTCAAGCTTACTTCAATACGCTTCTCCAGGATTCTTTGTATTCCTTTGAGAATAATAAATTATTTTGAGATTTTTCATAAACTTTATCTCTAAGTATAGAAAAATTCCATTATAGTATTATTTTTCATGATAAATTACAATACTTTTTGCATTTATAACTAAAAGATCTAGATTTTTTCAAGCTTTTATTTAACTTGCCCTGTTTGTATGTTTGTTCCGGTCAAATCTTGCAAGTTAATTTTGACCCACTTCTAGATATTCAATCAAACTGAAATTTGGTACACATATAAAACAATATGGTGACAACGACCAGATGCTGCTGCGGCAACGTCTCCTCAACGGTTACTAACACTAACTTGCCAATTTGTCTACCAGTTCAGTTTTGAAGATTTTCAAGATCTGGTGATGAAATCAGGAATGTGTTGTTTATGTGATCATCACATTCATTGTTTCAAACCGCTAACTGCCAAAAAACACCATGTCGATTGTCGCCGATCGATGAGGCAGAGATTCAGAACTCCCTTATGCCAAAATCCAAACATTTTCGCTCTACTTAGCTCGAACTAAGACTAAAAAAATCGTCTCTGAATCTCGGCCTAAGACCCCTGATCTGTAGGCTATTGCGTAAGTTTCCGATTAAATCGTTTACGAAATTAAAGTAACTTCATGCATAGCATATGCTCACGACTATATTCCCCGAGGGGGTAGTCAGAGATATTCTGAAACCTCAGAAAATTTGACGAAGAAACGAGAAGGTTTGCAGTTTTGTATAGAACAGCAGATTTTTTTTTTGCGAATTTGATATTGGTGCTATAGAGAAAGTTGTTCAGTTTGACGGTCTGATCATCCTCTTAAAAAAGTGTAAGCATATTAAGAAGGACCCTATATACAACGTGTTAATTAATTAACGCAAAACTAGAAAGTAGTTTGTTTAGAATCGAGAGCAGAATCGAATTATCATGTTTTCAACATAGTTTTTTTTTTCAAAACATTAAATAATTTGTTTGTAAATATTTAAATTTACTGAACTCGATCTCAACCCACCGCACGGGCACACTCACCATACTTACTACCAAAACTAGATTGTTAAAATGTCTCCATGTGCACGCTAGCGCTTTCATTCGTTGCTGAAATGATATCAAATCAGTTTTGCCTGAAAACTTAAAATGTGAATAACTTTAAATTTTTATTATCAAAATAATGAAAATATTGTTTCAGTCTAATTATTTTGTTATAAATCAGTTGGGGTGTATGAGGTTTTGCGCTTATTCATTAACACGTTGTATACTATAAAATACATATAAAACGTGGATGTTCTGAGGTTTCAGAATATCTCTGACTACCCCCTCGGGGAATATAGTCGAGAGCATATGCTTATTGTTGAGAATTAAGACCTCATAGCTAGGCGCCTACGTAAAGATGTACATCCACACATTCAACCTCACGCACACACGAAAGAACTGCACGGGGGTACGGCGCGGGACGAGAGGGACGCGGTGGACCCGTCCATCCTGACATCTAACCACTCGATCTTTGTACTCTCTGTTAATCGCCACGATTTTTGTGAAAGTCAATAAACTAATTTTGCATGAAGATTTAAAAGCATTTATTCATTTGAAGAATCCTGCAGCACTCCAATATAATTCACATAAGCTTATGCTGAAATACATATAAACTTACTGTACTAGGTAATTTTAAGTAAGTTTTGTTTGTGTGATCATTATATCCATTGTCTGATATTAATTAACTAAATTATTAAGAAGCGGAATCGCTAAGAACTGTAACTGTCATAAAACACCGTGTTGAGTGTATTTGTCAACCGATTGAGTCGGGTAGTTACACAATAAGACCCCTAAGCTGCGATCGAATAAAAACAGTATGTTTATACAACGTGTTAATGAATAAGTTTAAAACCTCATACACCCCAACTGATTTATAACTAAATAATTAGATTGAAACAATAATTTCATTATTTTGATCGTTTATATTTAAAGTTATTCGCATTTTAAGTTTTCAGGCAAAAATGATTTGTTATCATTTAAGCAATGAATGAAAGCTCTAACGTGCTCATGGATACATTTTAAGAATCATGTGTTGGTAGTAAGTATGGTGAGAGTGCCCGAGCGGTGGGTTGAGATCGAGTTCAGTAAATATAAAATTTTACAAACAGATTATTTAATATTTTGAAAAAGAATTACCTATGTTGAAACCATGATAATTCGATTCTGCTCTCGATTCCAAACAAACTACTTTATAGTTTAGCGTTAATTCATTAACACGTTGTATAATGATAGTAAAGG